>CAIGRB010143231.1:45389-71833 GCA_903798255.1 Fraxinus quadrangulata
TTTTTTTTTTTTTTTTTTTTTTTACTGAGTTACTTAATTGATCATTTCTAATAATATTTAATAACAATCTTACATATTGGTATACATCAACAAACTAGTCACTAGTTGTCTGTTTTAATTTGTCCAAATGAAAGCTCTTAGCATCTCTGGCTCAATATAATGAATTTTTTTGACAATCTAACTGTGCCTAGAAATTGAATTTTGAGATAAGATTATTTTTGTGTTGAGTTTTATGGTGATAAGAAATTTCCATGTAGTAATACCGGTGCTTGCCTAAATTCTCACCTTGATATTCAAGGAAGTTCAAAACTTCAACAATGGGTAAAAATACTGATCCTTTATAACGGGAAGGCTCGTAGATGATGTTTATGACTTTTCTTATTTGTTCAGACGTCAGGAAACAGAACAGGTGTTGGAATAAATACATAATAATAACTTAGGCAATGTTAGATCCATCTTTGGAACTTATGTGTATGCTTCTGGATAAACTATTTGATTTGATAGGATGTTGTGTTTGCAATACAAATGCTAAAGGAGAGTTTGGTATCTTAAAGTGCCACCAACTGCTGTACCTTGTTTCTTTGTGACTATATGAGCTTGTATGGGAAAGCTTAAATCATTTACTTATAAGTAAATAAGTAAAAAAACAAGTGACTTCTTTATTGATTGAAATTGTAGAAATTTATCTTTACGTTATGTTAAGAACTACCTGTTAAAGTAACCTTTTTTACTTTAATGTTAGAAAAAGTAACTTATCCAAACATGTTGGGAACCTACAAGTTAACTTTACTTCTCATAAGCTTAGCCAAACATGCTCGGTTGAGTATGATCTGAAGAGTACTCTTTGGTGCAGGTAAAAGGAATGGAAACAGATCCAAACAAAAGGAGGGCGCTATTTCTAAACCTAGAATGTATCAATACCCTGAATGAAGGTCTTCTACTGCAACATGCAGCATATGGGTGTCCCAAGCCGAAGTGGTCAAAATACTTGAGTTTTTTGAAGAGCAAAACATTTGCTGAACTATCTCAGCCAAGATTAGTGACTCCTAAAAGTCTTCAAATGATGGAGGTTGAGCATACACAAACACAGGAACAACATACTGGCAACCCTGGAAAGCCATATCCAAAAATCCATACCATTTTCTCAACAGAATGCTCCCCTTACTTTGATTGGCAGACTGTGGGGCTTGTCCACAGTTTTCACCTGAGTGGCCAACCTGGAAATATCACTAGACTTCTTAGTTGTGCGGAAGAAGACTTGAAGCAGTATAAAGGCCATGATCTAGCCCCCACCCATTATGTTCCATCCATGAGTAGACATCCACTAACTGGTGATTGGTAATGTCTTTTGCTTTTTCTGAAATTCTTAATCAATTTTGTCAAGTTTTGGGATCATTGACCTATATGTTTCAAATCACATTGCATAATTATTCTGCTGAACTATTAGTTTACTTAGACTTGGGAGTGGAGGGGTCTTAAGAAATTTAAAGGAATGAAGAACTTTTCTCCTGTCATGTAATTTTCAGTGTCATCATGACTTTGTTTCAACAGACTGACCTCCTCCAAAGGCACCTTTCATTCCTTACTGCACATTACATCGTCATGACCCAAAACCCTCTGTGGAACTCCTGTTCCTCTTCTATATCCATGATTAACTGGAAATTACTCCTGAACTCATGCTGTAAAACTATATTCATCTCTTTCAATTAATGGAGACAAGATTGCTTTATAAGCTGTCTAGTGAGGTCTAGTTGACGTAGGATGTAATCAAATAATTATAGGAAAAGTGGAAAGGGGAGAGAAGAAGAGAAAGGAGGGGGATAGAGAAGAAGAGGGGGAAGATAGAAGGACGGAGATAGAAATGAGAGAAGAATTAGACTGACGAAAGCATAATTTAAGAGAGAGAATCAAAGTTGTATTAATTTACATTCCATAAGCCCTCTTTATATAGGGATTTGAAATAGTTCTAATTGAAGCAAAAAAATACTGTAAAAATTATGAAATCAAACCCTAATTATGTTTCCCAAATAAGAATCAAAATTGGAAATTAAATTAAATAATATATACACTAATATTTCTCGACAGAGAGAACTCGATTTCGACAAGATAGACTATAACTTCTTGATCAAGGAGGGTGATCTTTTTTCTTCACTACTAGTGGGGTGAACGTGCTTCGCACGTTAGTTGGATAATTAAAAATAAGTGTAAATTTAGAGAGATTCATTTGCAAATGTGGAAAGTATTCATAAGTTATCGTGTAATTTGCTTATTCTTAGATGAAGCATTTTGTCACCATGATCCTAAATAAACTACCCACAATCTAATAAAACATTGTACACCACCGACTGCTGTACAAGCTTCAATTTACTCTCACTTGGACGTTTCCATCTGATCGCACCGTCACTCCATCTCACTCTAGCTTGCCATGGCTGCAACAGCTCAACCTTGCGCACTGTTACTAATTTTGCCACTATGTCAGCTGCCACTCCCTTTACCTATGCACCAACTTGTTCCGGTCACCCCATTAAGCCAGAGACAACAACCAAAGATTGTGAAGACAATCTTGTTGTATCCTCAAAAGATTCCCCATGGGCAAATTTTACACACCTCCCTCCCACCTTTATCTTTAAAACTACAAAATTAATAACTAAATTGGAATATAATCAAACTTGCAGAGTGTTCGAGCACATCTAAATCATATAATCATAGGTGACAAGGATAAGGGGAGGACTTTCGGACAACATTTATATATATATAAAAAAAAAAATAGAATAGTCAGTTACAAGATGAATAAAAATTAGGAAAGTAGCAATACTAAGAAGCGTTTGTGCTAGGCTTGTACACACTTCCTCTAGACATGAACTATGATAAAAATGGAAACACGACTATCGGCAAAAGCACTTGTTTGATGTGGAATAGGAAAATAAAACTTCACAAAATTAGAAAATAGATTTGACTAATACATAGCTGATCTGGGAAACTATATAGTGAATATTTGGAAAGGACCGAAAATTATTGTATGATAGATGGTTTAAACATAGTGAAACTTTAATAGAGTTACCAGTCACAATGCACAGGTTTGGGGGTCTTGTGCATGCACTTATAAATTGAATAACATTCTTGCACTTTTCTAGAAAAAAAACGTGAAAACAAGAGTAAAGACGAAGGAAAGAAATGTCAAGGTGCACAAATGGAATATCAGAGCTTGGATATATTAATGGTCAAACAGACAAATCCAAAGACATTGCTATAGTCAATTACATTTATAGAATCACAGTTTTTAATTCAGATTTTAGACGGAATCTGACATGCTTATCATACACGCAAGAAGTTAGCTTAGTGCTCAAATAGAGGGACAGAAATGTGCATGGATGGCTCCTGCACTCCATGAATAATGAAGGGAAAAATAGTAAAATTTTTCCTCGCTTTCTCAATTTTTTTACATTTATCGATTGAAAGGAAATAAATGTCGAAATTGTAAATTGGCTCCCTTAATTTATCTTCAAAGTTTTTCTCGCTATTTTCATGACTACAATTCAGGGTCCAAATGAAGCCTAAAAATCCTATGAAATAAAACAATATCTCGAATTAATATATAGGAGGCAAGTCCTTGACCAATATACGATTGAATTGACAGGGATAATGTTTCTATCTAAAAGAGTAAAATTCAAAGAATTTCAGGTGGGATTGATGATCTACTCATTCATAAATTAGAAATGACAATAGGGCAATCTCGACTGCTGGAAAGATGAAAAGCAAGGTTGTGAAGAGAAGTTAAATTACCTTATAATGAAAACTTCTTGGGAAAAGTCTTTTAGGCATGAGAATTTTGTTAGCTACTTCCTGACTACAGTATGTTCCTTTATACCTAAAAAGGAGTTGCATAATCTCTAAGAGCGCAAACAGAACTGAAAAAATAGAATAAAGAAAGCAACAAAGATACATTTGTGGAGCTTACAGATTACCAAATGAACCAGATGCAAATGTACTTTCAAATTTCAGCAAGCAGGAATTAATTTCCCAGACGTCAGTTCCATCAGTAGGTATTTTAACATGTTCAGAGATGAATTCAGGAACTTCTAGGAGATTCTGATTAATGGTAGAAAGAGAATGTTGATCTGGAAAAGGTAGTTCCTGTAACATATGAAATGATGAATTAAGAGCATCAACTATTGTAAAACAGACGGGTGAAAAGATTATGTATCCCATTTTGAAGGAACTGGATTGTGCAGCGATCCAAAAAAAATGAAACAGTGTTGACAGAAATGGAAGTAAACACTGTCCAACAGTTAACTATCCTCATCCAACAAGATAAATTACCAATGACCATATTAATAAGCGATTGATCCAAGCTGAAGCATAGGTAGCGTCAAGAAAGAAAAGTATATAGTTTCCAAAATCAGAAGAAATAACTTTAGCCTTTAAGTTGACATGCAACAAGTACTCAATTAAATAATCCATAAACAATGTATCACCATCAAAAGCAAACAATTATACCATCAAAATGAATTCATATTTCTAGGTACCTCTAGATAAAATCAAATGAGTTTTCAGCAATCTAAAGAACTCAACAATTATAAAGAACTCACAGGCAGCATAACATAAACAGGAACATATGGTGTGCCGGTGAAATCACGCTGCTGCAACTTTCCAGAAACGTCCATAACTTACAAAAATCATTTAAACACATGGGTGTCAAAACCAATATAGAAGATGCATTAAGATTGTTAAAATCATTATCCGATCCAAAAATAGGTTCTCATCATAACGACCTCTGCATAGTGCAAGATGGAGTTCTTCCTACAAAATAACAAAATGCTAAAATTAAAGATAAATTATGAGAGATTAAATAAATCAGCTAACCATTGTTATTGGATTCAAACAATAAGCAAGGCACCAAAATACCAACATAGGATTTACATCAAGACATTTGAAATATCTTTCGACCAACTTTTGAATAAATTATGAATGAGAATATGATTGATGAAAATTACATGTCAACATACTTATATATGTTGCATATTCAATGCGCACGGAGACTTTTTTTTTTCAATTAACATTTTGAGATACAAATTTGTCACCGTGTGCACCGTGTCTCCGTGCTTTCCATTCTTTAGAAGGTAACACCCATTTCTTGACAGTAGCGTATTTTCTAAAATGGGGGAAAACTTTCTGATTTGCATTTCTTTCATTTGTAGATAAATGTAGGTAAATGTTAGATCCCCAGAATTCATATGCTTTTAAGCCCCAATTTCTACATTTAGAACATTTTTCATTTTTTTTTTTTGGGAAAAGATAGACAACCAGTCTACAGCATGGAAAATCAATATTATACCAAATTCTTATAAATTTAATTTCTTAATAAAATACTGAGATCCTTATCAACAGCTGCTAGAAGAATAAGAGTTATGGATATTCATGTGTCCTAGTATTTTGTGTTAAAGCCATTGAATTTGACTCGCCCACAAGTAAAGAACCACCCACTCAATGCTAGCATACAAACAAACACAAGAGAAGAAAAGAAGATGTGTGTGTAGATAGGTAGGCAGGTTATAGTGACCAGTTGTTAGAAGGTGGATAAAAACCAGATTAACATTGTACTTCATTTATGAAATTCAAATGTTGGAACCACTCTTGCAAGAAGTTCACAAGACCTATATTCATTCATCATCTAACCGTTATGATCACTTATATATTTGAATTAAGATGTTTGTGAATAACTTTACCCAATGCCCGAGCCTGGTTCACCAGGTAAAAAAATTAAAGCATTTCTCAGTTTACTGATATCACGAATAACATTACGAGGTAGACATTTTGGACTCATAATCTAGTAATAATCTATATTCATCATATGAGCAGTTTCCATCACAAAATATATTCCAGATTGAATGCAGTCAAACAACTAATATATCATGAAAAGAAAAGTATTGCAAAACTCAAATGAAACAAATGTGGATGTTTTCTATTCTTTTTCTCATAATGATTTTCTAATTCCAACTTTCCCTTATGATTCCAAGCAGTTATCATGTTAATCTCGACCTCATTGACATCTTAAAATCTCACATCAAACTCAATTTTTTTTCCTTTTAGCCTAACTGCCCTTAATTCATTCACGTGGTAGAAAAGAATTTTCTGGAATGCCCTGTATCTTGATTCCTACTAAAAGTAATGGACTGTGTGGAAACTTCCTGTAATTTATATTTATTCGCTCTCACTCTGCTACTCATTCTTTCAATTCCTGAGAAGAATCTCCAATCAAGGTTGGATTCAAACAAGAAGCTACTCATTCTTTTAAATAAATCAGCTAACTATTGTTACCACAAGGTTGGATTCAAATAAGAAGTAAGGTACCAGGAATACCAACATAGGATTTACATCAACACATTTGAAATATCTTTCGACCAACGTTTGAATAAATTATGAATGAGAAACAACATAGGATTTACATCAAGACATTTGAAATATCTTTCGACCAACTTTTGAATAAATTATGAATGAGAATATAATTGATGAAAATTACATGTCAACATACTTATATATGTTGCATATTCAATTTAATATAGGTATATACATTTTAATATGTATAAGTGCACAAGCTTAGTGTGTTAAAAAAAAAAAAAAACCGGAGACACGGTGTCTGTCTCCGTGCCACACGGAGACATCGTGTCTTCGTGCGCACGGAGAATTTTTTTTTTTTTACCAATAACATTTTTTAAATTAACATACGAATTTAATTAAATAAGTTAATGATATTTTATATTCTTGGAACAAACCTTTATACAAAAGAATGGAACAAACAGATGCAAAGTCACTCAAGACTTCTATCAAACACCTTGAGATCAGCTTTCATTTTTTATGTCATTATAAACCAAAATCTTTCTAGTGGTTTGACACAACCAAGTCATAGTATTAAACCCAAAAATTTCCAAATAATGTTTCTTCATCACAATACAAAAAACAAAAAAAAGATGAAATGAGGAACAAAATATTTGATATGCCTTGAAATGAAAAAAAAATAGACATGAAAAAATGAACGAAACCAGAACTTACCGTTGCATGAAAGGTTGAAGGAATCAAACTCCAGCATTGCAATCACGGCCAGTGGATAAGATGGAAGATATTAAGATTCTTGAATTGCAGTGATCAAATCTCGACGATGGCTAGAGGAATTAAACGTTGTTGTGCGTGAAATTTGGGAAAGGAAAAAGAGGTATGGCAGTAGGTATGGTGTAGTTGTGTGGGAAACGAAGAAGTATGGCTATTGCGTGAAAGAATGGTGGAAGAAGCACAAAATTTTTTTTTTTTTTAATTACGACGGGAAATCACGACACGTGTCTCGCCAATGTTTTGGCTCTTTTAATATGTAGTGAAATAATAGATCTAGTTAGATGATGACAATTGAATCGGAAAAATATTTCCAAGCATTTGATTTAAGCAACGAAGATGATCTTTTCTTTTAATCAAGTAGCAACAAGGAACTCTAAGAAGCAACAGCTCGTGCAACTTATTCACAAAAACTACCAAATAGTTCACATAAGGAGCATAATGCACTAGCACAGTAGACTGGCCTGCGGAAACAAATGATTTCAACAATGGTGGCTCGAATATGCTCCTATAAGGAAGCAATTCTGTTATATTGAAAACAAAACATTTATTTAAGTGTAATGAACAATCAAATAAATTAAGCTCGAGTTAGTGATCCATTTTTTCTTTACATTTTTCTAAAGTTGTGCCAAAGAAATTCATAAACACATATAAAAATCACCATGAAAACATATATGCCTAAATTGTGTGTCGAAAGCATGCTTAAGTTTCATGACTGAAAATAATTTATCTTTTAATCTCGACATGAAAATCAACAAAGTATGAAATGAAAGCATTATGATTCTAATTTGTAGGCAACAATCGAATGTCGATAGAAGAAGTATGTGAATGAACAATGACATTGGAAACCAATATGGCAATCCGATGAGGATCACATAGTGGTGGTAAAGCCATATTAAAGTGAACTTAAAAGTCAAAAGGATTTGGCAAAATCAACTTTAGCATGAAATCGAGGACATGTGGACTGTTTGGCTTAGGTGGCAGCACCATAATTAATTCATCATTCTTGCTATCAAAATATTCAATTGGCTCAACTATAGGGACCTCATCATCTTCCATAGGAGTAACACATCTAGACTTGGGAGGTGACTGTTGACACTAAGGTGGTAGACTTTGCGTATGATATACTTGGCGAAGACAAAAGGATATATATGAAAGTTTGGCTTGTCGGTAAGTGTCATCTAAGGATTGAATTTTAAGAATGTTGTCAGGTAAGATTTAAGGATATAACCCATTAAGAAACGTAGACGCTATAATGTAGGAAGCTTCATAAATATCACGACTATGAGATAGTCTTCGAAGTAAATTCTTTTAGCAGTGGATGTGCCTTATTTACAATGCAAAAGAATTGATCTAGCAGTTGAGTTACATAGTATACACGGGAGTATTTATTACTTAATACTCATTTCATCTCATCCAACGAAGTGATAGGGCGTTGACCTAGAAAATCAATGTTATGTAAAAAGGACTTTCATAACACACCTTGCAGATCCGACAAGTGACGTATTAGAATGACAAAGACAGCGCAAGTCATTTAAGTTGTGAACCGAAGAATTTTTCAAGAGTATTAGCTAATCAAGAAATAATTTGGGTCCAATGAGACCATCAAAGTCCCATAGTTGGAAAGCGACTTGCCTAGAAGGAGAATGTACGTCCCCGCCAAAGTTTCTAAATGGAGGATAATAACAGTGATAAGGGAAATACGCACTTTCATAGTGACGATATAGGGGACTGGTGTAGCTATAAGAGTTGGTATATGAGGAGGACATGATTGTATATGATATTTTTTTAGTGACTTTTGTTTTTCTTTTAAATAAGAGGCCAAGATAACTGAAGAATTTTTTTTTACAGATGAGCTGTACCATGAACACTGCCGATGAATAGTAATTATGAATTTTTTTTGTTTTCTGCTGCCTCTTTACATTTTGTGTTTGAATCTGACCTGCTCTGGGCATTTTTTGGAAGAAGATTGGAGGTTGGTGGCTAGGGATGTGGTGGTGGTGGTTGAAGGTGGCTATGGATATGGGAATCAATGTTTTGAATTTGAATGTGAAATTTGTTTGGTCAAAGGAAAACGACTTGCTCTGATACTAAATTGACATAGCATTCACTCAAAGATTCAAACAGTTATAGGAGAAGGGGAAACGAGGGAGAAGAAGAGAAAGGAGGGATAAAGAGAAGGAGAGGAGGAAGATAGAAAGGGAAAAAGAATAGAAAGACAAAAGCAGAATTTAAGAAATAGAAAATATATTTATTTCATTATTGTTATTTGATTTGGGAGAATAATTGTTATCTTATAAATTCAAAGACAGATTACATGTGTATATACATACAGAGGATATTTCTCATTAGGAAATAATTCTAGACTTATGCACCTACCTTGTATACCTCCATTGTATATGTAAAGACTAAATTTAAGCCTAAACTAATGTATACAGCTCATAACAATTATCAAAATTGTATGAATTACATTACTTATATAAGGTTTAAACTAGTCCTAATTGAAGTAGGAAAATACTATAATATCTATGTAATCAAACTTTAATTATGTTTCCTAAAATAAGAATAAAAATTGGAAACTAAATTAAATAATATCCATACTAATATTTCCATCACTAGTACCATACCAAACACACCCTAAAGGTATGTAGAAGGGAAGGAGGACACGGGCGGAATTATGGATAGTGGTGGTGAAGACATGTGGCTGAAATCAGGTGTGAATTGTTGGGTTACTGGCTTGTCGATGTCAAGGCCATCTTCAGGAGTAATGTCATGGGGAAAATAAGATTGCTGGTCAAGAAGTCTCTTCTTTTATAAATAATTTTTTCCTTGAATATTATGGAAATTGCAGAATAAAATGAGAAACTGAAGTGCAAATACGTGATTCTGGTTTCTATAATGAACTTATAGAAGTAATTTGTTTTCTATTTTGGTTTTTGAATTAGAAGCTTTTGTTATTTACGCGTGTTTGGGCTCCATTGAAATCCCAAAATGCATTTTCATATCCTGCCAGTGTGGGTCCGCACATTTGAAAAATGGTGAAAAGTGGTTAGCTGCACTCTGTATTCGTTGACCAATGGATGATGATGTGGCAATTTATACGTATTAATTACCCATTTCACACTTGCAAAAGTGATGAGAATGGTAGGGTTAAGCAAGGGAGAGTATTTCTGGAATTATGGAAAAAGAGAAGGGGTAAAATTGCCTAACTTGGATTCAACGGCAGGAATGATATTTTCCAAAATCTGACAAATGTACTGAACTTGAATAATTTTTAAACAATAAAAATGCTGTAGAAAAATGTGATGTCCCATGAATATCTCACTTTAATGAGATTACTTATTTTTTTAATGCTTAGTATGGTAGGTCTGGAACTTCTGAAAAAGAGAGAGATCAAAAGTGAAAAGCTAGTAATTAATTTCTTAGCATTTATTTTACTTATCTTATGATGCATATGTTTCTTTCATTAAGGGTGTGTTTGAATCATATTATTTTGGAAGAATGTATTCTGGAATAGTAGATTAATGGAGAATGTGTGGTTGAAAAAGAAGGAAAAGTTATTGATGTGATGGAAAATATTATTTTATTAAAAAATGTATGGTTGAAAATGAGTAGAAGAATGGAAATTTTAATGTGTACCAAACAGGGGCTAAATAAGTAGATGTTTGACATGAATATGACTAGTAAAATAATATCAATGAAAGCAAATTGAACATTTTCAGTAAATTAGATTGAACCCTGTACCTTCTTGAAAGCTCAGAATATTGAGTTCTTATACACAAGCCCTGAGTGCTTGTGAGATATTTCGAATGAACATGGGCACCACTAAATAATACTCCAAAAAAAAAAAAAATGGAAAAAGAAAAAGGATCTAATCCACATTTCCAACCTGGTTTTAAGCAAAATTTGTCTTTTATAGTTCTTCATAGGGATGCAAACAAGTTGAGCCGTCATGCAAGCTTTTTGAACTTAGCTTGAATTAGGCATGGCTTAACTTGAGTTTTCTCAAGCTTGAGTCGAGCTTGAGTTGGCTGGACTATAGGGGACTCAGTAAAACCAATTAGCCTATTCCACCTTTCTTCTAGCCAAGCTCGAGTAACTGAAATTTATGTTATTAGGTAGTAGTAGTTTTAAACTGAATAGTTCATTATGTTCATATTGTTATTAGCATTATTTGTGATTTTTATATGTTTTTATTTTTTAAAGAATAGCAGAAACTACATAAGAAACTAGAATACATGTTATGATAAAGAACTTGGCTAATAACACCTGCATTTTGTTTGTGGCATTTCAGGTATCCAGCAATTAATAAGCCAGCTGCAGTTCTTCATTGGCTCAGTCATGCAAAAATAGATGCAGAGTATATAGTAATCCTGGATGCTGACATGATAATGAGAGGTCCAATTACACCATGGGAATTCAATGCAGCCCGTGGAAGACCTGTTTCCACTCCCTATGAGTACGAAAAAAGAACTTTAAAGAGCATGTTTTTGGCTAAGCTTAAAAAGTTATGAGTTAATTAGTAACCTTTAGGGCATGCTTGGGAGTTTTATTTTCACTAGTTTTGACCGGTTTTGGGTGACATCGTTTATGAGGGGTTGGAAGAACGAGTGCTTGCTAGATTTTTTAGGCACCGGTTTTGGATGGTTCAAAAACCACCCAAAAACGGTGTAGTGTAATTTTGAGTGGTTCTCTCAACCCACCAAATCAGCGATTTTTTGCCGTTTCTGGAATTTTTTTCTAATTTTACCCTTTATAAAATAATTATTTCCAACAAACATATTTTGTTTAATACTAACTTATAAATAAAAATACACTAACTAAAAAATATATTTATAAGCAAAAAATTATATTATAAATAAGATAAAAAATTATTTTTGTGTAAAAATCTTGCTAATAAGACAAAAAATCACCTATAAAATATAAGAAGTTACTTATAAGTAAAAAATTCGTTTGTGTAAAAATTATTTAAAAGTAAAAAATTAACTTATAATTATAAAGTTTATAGCCCTCTTTGACACTCATTTTTTTTTAATCTATTTCTCATTTTTTTTCTCTTTCTTCATTTCAACCACACATTCTATCAATAAAATAATATTACACATAAATCCAAAAAATCTCTTACTTTTTAACAACACAATCTTCCATCAATCTCTATTCCAAATTTTTTTTCATCCAAAATGGGTGTCAAACAAGGGCTATATATAACTAAGAAAGACTAACATAAAATGTTAAGTAAATATTTAACTTTATTTAACTTTTTAAGTTAAATATTAACTTATATGTAAAAAAAATTATATATAAGTAAAATATCACTTAGTAAAAAAATTTATACAAGAAATCATAAACTTAAAATTTCACTGAGGGGTGTATAAAGTTTACCTTTTTTAAAAAACTCTCAGAAACGATGGATAATAAATTCTCAAATATGGGTTGGACTGTTTTAAAAATCGCTACTAAAACCACTAATAATCGGTCCGCTTATAAACGCTCAAAATCGGTACTTTAAAAAACGCTGATAATCGGTATGCCAGAACTCCCAAGCAGACCCTTAAAATAAATTATTTTTTTATTGGTCAAAGTTTGGAAATAAGTAAGTTGTCTTGCTAGTAAGTTAAGAATTACTTTCAAAGTACATGACTTTTATTTTTACTTACAGGTAAGAAAAAGGTAAGCTATCCAAACACACTTTATTATCGCTTTCATTTCTTTGCAAGAGTATCTGAAACATAATTTGCAGTGTGGATGCATCTTCTTTCTAGCTGAATCAGGAAATATGTATTCTAATCACTCTTTTTGCTATATATTCATTCCAGCTACTTGATTGGCTGTGACAATGAGCTTGCAAAAATGCACACCCGTCATCCAGATGCTTGCAACAAGGTCGGAGGTGTGATTATAATGCATATAAACGACCTCAGGAGATTTGCTCTGCTGTGGTTGCATAAAACTGAGGAGGTCCGGGCTGACACGGCTCATTGGTCAAGGAACATAACCGGGGACGTATATGAAGCTGGATGGATCAGCGAGATGTATGGTTACTCGTTTGGTGCAGCAGAGGTATTTCAGAATTCATTGAAGTGTTAAACTGTTTCTATCTCATTTGAATTTGCAGAATAGCTGAGGCAATAGATTAATATAATTACCCAATGTGTTTATATAAGTTTCAGCTGCTTGACATCCATTTCTACTCCATAATGCAGCATGTTGAAATATAATATTCAATAATTTTTTTTTTTCTAATTTTCCATGCAGCTGAATTTGCGGCACATCATAAGCAACAAAATTTTGATATATCCAGGATATGCTCCTGCACCTGGTGTCAAGTATAGAGTATTCCACTATGGCTTGGAATTCAGGGTTGGAAACTGGAGCTTCAATAAAGCAAACTGGAGAAACGTTGACTTGGTTAACAAATGCTGGGCTAAGTTCCCCGACCCTCCTGATCCATCAACTCTTGATCATACCGAAGAGAATGCATTACAGCGTGATTTGCTCAGCATAGAATGTGGGAATACACTTAACCAAGCTCTACGCCTACATCACGAGAAGAATAAATGCCCGGATCCCACTTCCACCTCCTCTCCAATTCGAGAGAGTCCGGATTCCATTGCCTTGTCTCCTCCAAATCAAGAAATAGCCCGTGAGGTTACGACTTCAAGGAAATTCGGAAAGATTGAGGAAATTAGTGCCTCAAGGCACAGTCCTGACCTCAAGAATGAATCTCGGGAATCATCGCTGCCGGCTATGGCAAATGAAACGTTCACTTCCATGAGATTTTGGATAATTGGCCTATGGGCATTTTCGATCTTTGTATTTGTCACAGCAATGTCGGCGATGCTTTCCAGTCGCAAGGGGCAGAAAAAAAGAGGTAAAAGTTTTAAGACAAAGAGACGAGCCTCGCATTCAGGATTCTGGGACTTGAATGGAAATGACTTGAATGGAAATGATAGGCATCTTCGAAGCGCTGAAATAGCTTAAAACGAAAGAGAAATTGCACCTGGAATTCGAGGGATACTATACATAAATTGCCCCGACGATGAAAACGTCATATAGAGGGAGTCAGTGTAACATGCTCAAACTGGAGGCGGTCGAGATTCTAATATCCGGTTTCTTAAGGCGCACGAGGAATTTTTTGCTTTTTTTGGATCTTGTAGTTGGTTCCTCTGAATGCTGAACAGTTTCTTGGCAGAGCATAATTTAGAATCCAAAATTAGAGGTGAAGACTGTTCTCTTGGAGTTGAATTTACCCCTGATTAACTGTTAATTTTGTCTGTGTATGATGTTAGGTGATATCTATTTTAGGGTTTAGCATTCGGCATACTAAACATGGGACTGATTTTTTTCTGCGAGGGCAGATTAAGAACAATAAAGCGCTTGTTGAAAAATTCTTCATTGTTTACTTTCAGAATCTGTATAAAATTTCATTTGGATTCTATCTGTTACTCCTATGTTGCAAGTTCATTAATTCCAGAATCTCTCTGCTTTCTCTATTCCAAAATGTAAACTTGAAATGTGCCAGAAAAACTGCAAAACAAACACTAATGAGAGAAGTCGTGTGGTCAATTCTACTCTAATAGTATTGTAGCTTTAGAATACCTGTGAGAGTGGAAGACTTGACATTTTATAATTGGAGCATTGACACCTTGTTTTACACAGGAAGAGTTCTACTGTTGTATCTCTTGAATTCTAAACGAACTATACCCAATTGGAGTATGATTTATGCTTTGTGTCAGGTCAGTCGAGCTGAGCATCTTGTTGAGTTGGGCAAGTAAAGTTGTGTTGGCTTCTGTGTACACCAGACTTAGCTTCCTAGTGTTATTTTGTGTCTGGTGCACGTTGAGTTAAGCATTGTAGTGTTCTGTTGGCATAGATTTGAGCTTTTGCATTAGCGAGCCTAGCTTCACCGACATCACATGAGCCTTGGCCTGGCCTTCACGTGGCTCGGACTAGGGTCCTACAATACTTGGTGACTGACCTGGTACAAGCTCCATGGCTCGTCTTGTAGGCACAGGTCATTCCAAGTCATATAACAACTTATATATAGTTCATAGAATTTTTACACGATCTAGACTGTACAAGAAATGCAACAGATAATCGAAAAATACTGTACAGTATATTTTGTTTGTCCAAAATGCACATGAAAATCAAGTTTCACAGGGAAATCTTATTTGTACAAAAATCGTAAGACTGCTCCATAACTAAACATGACATGAAGTGCAAGGGAATTAAGCAGGTACGTTATACAATTCAACTGTGCCATGCTACACTAAAAGTCTACTGACTCGGGTACATCTCTTCAAGCCCTTGCATCCCGGGTCCAACGCTTCAAGACGTATCGACTAGGTACTATCTTTATATTACAATAATCAAGCACTTTCAGCGCATGGCTACATAAAATTCCAACAAATTGAAACTTCATACAACTGCAGGCAACTGAATCGTCTTCTGAGCAATATATAACTGTATACTGTCGAAGTTGGCCATAAGTACTGACTTGATATTCAGAAGACGACGCAGTATCAACACATTGGTTAATGACAAGATTTAGATAATTTTCATATTCTTGCTGAAACAATTCAAAAATGTTTGGTGTGTATACATCCCTTGCCTGCTTCAGCATTGCCACATCCCCCAGTAGTCTTGGCATGTGCTGACTCATATCGTAATTTGCTTCTAATTCCCTGAAACGCCAGTCGTTCACCATCCTCCCGAAGTGCTTGAAAAATTGCAGAACATGTGATTCGGGCTTAAGGTACTTTTCCAAGGAAGTAATAGAATCCTCAGAGAGTCGAGAAGTTTCTATGTCAGCCGAGAATATATGCTTACCATACGGTAAAGCCCATTTCTCTCTTTCTTCAAATTTCTCATGCAACCACTTGTTTTCCCAAAGACCGTATGTGTCCAACATAACCTTCCAGGAATTAATGAAATCTTCTTCCTCATCCTGATTAAAAATACAACTGCACAAGTCATTAACAAAAGAATCTGACCTGACCGTTACTTCCCTCAAATGCTCAAGTGCATTCTGGTATGAATGCCATACACAGTACCGGTGGCTTGTTTCTGGAAATTCAGATATGATTGCTTTAGAAATGGCAGCATCTTGATCAGAGAGTATTGTCTTTGGCTTTTTTCCCGACATCGCTTTAGCGAAAGTTCGAAATAGCCACTCAAAAGATTCAGTAGTGTCATCATAGAGAAATGCAGCACCAAAGACCAGCATTTGCTTATGATTATTCACCCCCAAAAAAAGTGCCAAAGGCCGCCATTCTATGTTTAGATAATACGTTGTATCAAAGCAAACCACATCGCCAAAATCACTATAGTCTGTCATCATCTTCTCATCAGCCCAGAAAAAGTTGGTCAGTTGCTCTTCAGCATCGAGTTGTACAGCACAAAAAAAAGTTGGATCCTTTAATTGCTTACTCTGAAAGTACTGACGAATACTTTCTGCTTCATCCAGCTTTATTCTTCTTGAACGTTTTGACGGGAGCCTAGTTTCACAATCTATGGGATCATAACTGAAATTGCCTTGTGCTCCTTCTCCTCTTAATAACAACTCGGCAAGCGATTTTGGCTGCAAGTTAGAGCCCTCCAATGCACTGGATTCAACAGCTTGATTTGTAGCAAACCTCTTCTGAGATCGTAGCATGCGAACTTTACATGAAGGTACCAGCTCATGATTGTGACGCTCTTCAAATTGAGTGACACGATACTTACCATCAGCTTGGCGAGAAACAACTAATTGTGCCATGCAACCAACTCTAGTTTCCTTTCGAGGTCGCTTCACCTTCAAACCCCTTTTGTCTTTCTGCCGAAAACCTTCTCTAAAACAAGTATATCTCCTAGATGCCACAGCACCATCTACTTTGCTCCTGTTGACATAATCCTTACGAACACTAAAACCTAGTCGCCCTGCATATGCATTGTAGAACTCATAAGCATGATCTTCCGAGTCAAACCCCATACCCAACTTCGGTACCCCATCCGATGCAGAGTTACCAGCAGTTTCTGCCTCAATGGCCTCGACGAAAGATATTCTCTTTTGTGATGGTAACAGATGAGCTGTGACAGATGTTGCAAACTCGTGATTGTGTTTTGTTTCAAAATGAATGACACGATATTTTCCATTAGGTTGACGTGTAATGGTCATATGTGCCAGACAACCAGTTCTTGTATCCTTTCGGGGTTTATTTGATTTCAAATCACGCTTAGCAGACCCATAGCCTTGCCTATAACATGTATACCTTCTTGATACCACCAACCCTGTAATATTACTTCTATTTACAAAGTCTTTCCGGATGCTGAAACCTTCCATGAGAGCATATCTATTATAACATTTGTAGGCATGGTCTTCTGATTCAAACTCCACGCCAAGTTTTGGGATGAGATACACACAAGCTTCATCTTTTATACCTTGAACAGATTCCGAGGACGTCGAGGATGGTGCCTCGAGAGTCTGAAATGCGTGCTTATCATCAACATCGATTCTTGGCTGGTTCACAGAGCAGATATCAGGACTCTGATCTTTATGCCTGCCATCAATATCATCTTTTAATACATTGTTGTCAATAGAGGAACCATTCTGGCTAGTGAACTCGTGTTCATCATCTGTATCAACTCCATTCTTGTCCATTGAAGCATTCAGGCAGCTATATGTACTCTCACTGTCTACGTCCATGCCATCTCCACCAGCAGAGGAAACTTCTTGGCTTGGAGACATTTCTCCACTGTTGACAGTCAACTCAGTCTCTTGAGGAGAGGAAAGTTTATGAGTCTCACCTGTCTGTTTTACATTAGTATCTAATGCATAGGACCCATCACCTTTCTCTCCAATGCACTCTCCAGAGGGGTTCCTCAGTTCAGCACCCTCATCAGTTTCCATGTAACTTCATTCCAAGTAAAAAGATGGATAGGATTAAAGATTGAATCATTATAATGCACAGCATACAAATTACAGAACAAACAGACATATAATTCCCCAAGCACTAACAAGAAAGCTAATATATTCTTGGCTTCTTAATTTGCAAACATAATTTCATCATTTCATGTAATAATTTCTAGCTAGAATTCACCACATATTCTAAAAAATTTCACCAATTTTCCGTAAAACCGATAAAAACCCTTGGACGTATTGCTTGTTTCAGCAGTACTAGGCACCATGTCATAAAAAACCTGGCATCTACTATCCATTAATTACTCCAGTGAACCTGACCCAAAAATGGAAAATTCTATTTGCCCAATTCATATCATGTACACGACAAAATCATCAATAAACTCTAATAATTCAGCAAACTTCAAAACCCTAAAAAGAAAAAAGTTCGAAAAGTTACTAGGGCATTAAGAAGCAAAAGAAAGTTCACAAGCCAAATGTACGAAGGTTCGCACAAAAAATTCACATATTGGGTTTTTTTTTTTTTTTTAAATTCTAGCCTTTTTTCTCAACTGAAATTCCCCAAACAATAATTTTTAATTCTCTATTTCTCTAACTAATGATACAAGCTTCCACATTCACATACGGAGAGAGGAAGAAAGAACCTGAACCAAGGTTATCTGAACGACGTCGGATCCTCGCCGGCGGTGGAGTTCAGATTTATGTGTTTCTTCTGCAGCTTGCCGGTGGTGAAGCGGGTTCTCTACTGTAGCATTCGATCCAATCTTATCCAGTGCGGACACGACTTTCTGAAAGGGGGCGGGGTTGCAGGCTATTGGGATTTTTCTATTTTTTATTATTTTTTTTAACAAAAGAAAAAAAGAAAAAAAAAGGAAATCGAGTTCCATTAAATTGTTATTGAAAATAATTGGAGATATCTTAATCGAACAGAACAAAATTATAATTTCAGTTAAATTTTAACTGATTTGTCTTCAAATTGAAATCATACGATTCTGATCGAATTCTCAATTACAGCTAAAGTATCAATATTAGTTAAGGTTCCATTATTATCTTCTTCGGGGGGTTTTTTTTTTTTTTTTTNATTGTATTACTAGATGCACTTTACTATGCATAGCATAAGTACATGTACAATAGGATGACTCAATTGCTGGCATAGACAATGTAATATTTTTCGTATTTAAATTTTTTCATTTAGTTAAGAAGTTATCTCACAATATTCTTTTAAATATATAGACACACTAGGTCATTGAAGATACTTAATTTAGGGCACCCTTCAAGAGGGGCAAATTGATTGGTTCAAAAGGCTCATACACACTATAAAGTTTGTTTCTTTTTTATTTTAAATGGTTACTACAGCATTCTTTATTGCCTGTAATGGTGATGAAATATCTTAAGATCTAGCAAGGACAAACAAGATCAATTCAAGTTGCAGAGTTTTTGTCGAACATCTATAGATACTAAATTTACTATTTAGCCTTATTCAACTCAACAGGGAAAATACAAGAATTGTTCTAACCTGTGCAATTTGTTATCATATTATTATTATTATTATAATTATTAGTTTTGGCCTGTGCAATGCACGGGTTTTGTAATTTTAGTTAACAAAATGAAGTTTAGTTAACAAAAGTAAATTTACTTAGTGCATTAACTCTAAAAAAGTGCTTATTTTATTTTCCACCAGAAATATGTTATACATTTAGCAAAACTTCCCAGTTCAATGTTTGTTTTTGAAAGATCTATCCCCAGGGGTCACAAATGAACCGTGAAAAAAGAGTACAAAAGAAAAAGAAACAACTTAGCCTTCTAGATAGCAAACCTGCTAAGCAAACATGCCAAAATAAACACTTATTTGAAATATTTAGAAACCAAGAAAGAAGTTATAATTTGCATTTCACATCTGCATATTATAAATTATGTATTGACGTGCCTGAGGAGAAAATTCAATTTTTTCAGGATTCGTTAAGTAAAAAGGTAATGATTTACCCCTAAAAGTTAAAGAAGAGTTAATTTGCCTATATAATTTCTAAAATCACTGCTTGAACCTCACAATCTAAGTTAGTTTGCATATGGTAGCACTTGACAGCACAGAAAGTGGAACCAAAAATGAAGTTCCATTAGTTTGAAGCTTGATAATGTGCGAGAAAGCAAATCGTGAATAAGAGTTGGTCTCATTTGAAACTTATGTTAGGTCATGCAATACTTACTTTTATTGGGTTTCCTTATAGTATCTTGTACCCTTAGATCTTTTCTACCTACCTATTTGTGTGTTTAATACTCTTTTGTTTAAAGTCCTCCATAATATTCCCGTAAATTGATTAACATTTCCGGCTATCTATGACATACATTATTCTTAGCTCAGAGACGGATGAAGTCAGTCTTGTTACGATCACCAAATTAGTTAGGGCTGTCGCATGACGCCCTCAGAGAAATCATCTTACTGGATATTATATAAGAACTCAAACAGAAGAACTAAAGCTCTGATTATGGATCAAGATGCAAAAACAGAATGAAAAAATCAAGAAGCGATCAACCAAGCGTAGACCCTTTCGATTCAGCAAAAGTGGATGGAAACTACCAGTTAGACTTGTCAATAGGACAATTGCTAGTAATATTTTTGTCACGTGCCTGACATAGGTTCCAAGTGTATACGAAAACTTGGGGACTGTTATTTTTCACAAAATTATGTGAAATGTTTATGCTGTAATCATTCCGACATGAATATTAGGAAGATTCTCTAGTTTAGCATTTTGCTTTAAACTCCAAGATAATGGAAACTGAATGATTTCTCTACATGGCCAATCCACCATTTTACACAGCCCTAGCACGAATATTCACTATTTTAGAAGCCATAGACAAAAGTTTAGGGCATCTCCCAGTGAGTAGCAAAAATGGGGCACCCGAATATCTCTTCATAAATAAATTAGAAAGTCATATTCAAGCTACAGAATGAGAAGCATACATATGGATTTGAAAGCATCTATTTATCCTAAATGAGCTGTTAAGAGGCTATTCGCTACATTTTCATTTTTAGTAGTTAATAATTCAATTATACCATTCTAGATTACTCAACTTTAGCTTATAAACATATAGGCTGCTACAGAAGTCTGTAAAAATTCTACAAAATTTCATATGATCTATTTCTCCACCGGTTTTCTTGAATAATGGCAACACATTTAAGAAATTTACAAACAATTTGCGTAACAATTGTAACCAAAAGAGGCTAAATCATATCATCTGCAACATAGTCAATAAAAAATGAGTTTGATAAAATCAGTTCAAACAAGCCACGTGGCCATGCTACATTGTCTATCAATACATTCAGCTGAAATAAGCTAGAATTGAACTAAAACCTGCAAATGTAAATTGTTGTAAATGTATGAATTTACATTTATCAATCTAGTGAGATATTATCCAAATTGCATTTTATTTTATCTCCATATATGAGGTCAAGACACTTTACTCATGTCATTTAACATAACCATTTCTCCTGCCATTCCTGTTGGCAATAGTGATTCGGCGCTGAGTTGGAGAACTTTTGTGCATTTCCAACTCGGTAGCCAATTTTTATCATGTTTGATTAATTTTGCAGTATCCTCAGATAGGGCCTTTAGGTCAACAGTAGCAACAAATGCTAATTCCTTTTGCATATGATCTTTACTCTGCCAGTTTTCTAATACATCTTTTAATTCAGTTACTGTAGTTATTCTGTTTTTTAGATTTTCAATTTCATTTGCCTAATGGGGGAAAAAGAATGAAATTAGTTACACGACATAAAACGACCTCTTGAGCTGATTTATAGTAGGTAATCGTCATCGTCCAGAGACGACAAACTAACATATTAACTAATTGGTGAATAGTTTATTAGAAAGTAATCAATACGAAAAAAAAATCCTTCTAATATGAAGCCGATAAAATTAGAATGA
This sequence comes from Fraxinus quadrangulata, assembly GCA_903798255.1. NCBI lineage: Eukaryota > Viridiplantae > Streptophyta > Magnoliopsida > Lamiales > Oleaceae > Fraxinus > Fraxinus quadrangulata. The sequence continues at coordinate 67,314 of CAIGRB010143231.1, forward strand.
AAAGATTGTACCACCAAAACAAAAAAAAAAAAAGAGGGAACCTCTATCAATAATATTCAACTCCAAAATCGGACAATCAAGCTTAGGCAAAAATACCGACATAGGAAACTCTTCCCAGTTGTTCAAATTCCAGATAAACAACACTGAAGAAAATTCTAGAATCAAACCTTTAAAGACGAGTAGAGTATGTTTGTCCATATTTGAAGCCCAAATAGTGTACAATTGAACTAAAGAAACATAAAAAAGCAGAGGAAACACATTATACTCCAAATTTACTTCATTCATTACCCAAATACCTGTACACCTATATGTTGCCTATCAGAAAATAAAAGAGGATAAACCTGCTGGAATAGGCAGGGAAGAGGATGAACATTTCATTCATTCAATTTGAGAATTATAATGCATACAAGAGCTCTATTTATAGAGTAAAATGGATAACTAATCTATCAACTAAACTAACTAACTAACTAATATGACAACTAAATGACAGCTGGAAGCATGTGCTGGAGAAGATGGACGAGCAGGATGAACTTGGGGTTGGATCATGATCCGTGTGATGTTTTTGTAGCATATTCTAACACTCCCCCCTCAAGATGGAACATCTTGAACTAAGAGAGAAGAATGGCAGAGATGCAGGCAATTGGTGGAAGATTACAGTAACTTCAGATTCGAGTTCAAATATTAGCAAATGCAGTCGACCTTCTTTCTCAGTCATTACATCGAACACCTGGTATGATATTGCCAACTTCAGTTAGAAGAACCACGTGCCTGTACTCGTAGGATTCCATTTTGAATTTATTTGACAAGAGGTAAATGTTGAGAGCTTAAATTCTTCAATTATGCATTCCCAGATAGAGAGATAGATTGAGAGAACTCAACAAATCTGGGAAGAACTGAAATTCGAAATGCTTTGGGAGTGACAACCTGAGTACCAAGCAACCTGCTGGTACCATTTGCATCCGTGGGAGATTTCTTCGCGATTGAAATCAATAGAACCACAAAAGAGCTCCAATTTGGAGGAAACATCATCATCATTGATGAGTAATGAGAACAAAAAAAATAATTTGAAATCAGAGAAAAAAAAATTCACTGCCAGGAGCATCAACCGAATAGATGCAAGCTGATGAACAAACTAGAAACTGATGAAGAAAGCTTCTGCCATGGAGATGCAAGGAAGCTTTATCAAAGAAGAAGAAGAGTTGGTCAGCCTCTCAACAATTGGGCATTGCGCCTTTCTGAATCGTGAATGAAAATTTGCAGACGGAAGGAGCATTTCTATGCTCTGATACCATATCAGAAAATAAAAGAGGATAAACCTGCTGGAATAGGCAGGGAAGAAGATGAACATTTCATTCATTCAACTTGAGAATTACAATGCATACAAGAGCTCTATTTATAGAGTAAAATGGATAACTAATCTATCAACTAAACTAACTAACTAACTAATATGACAACTAAATGACAGCTGGAAGCATGTGCTGGAGAAGATGGACGAGCAGGATGAACTTGGGGTTGGATCATGATCCGTGTGATGTTTTTGTTGTATATTCTAACATTGTCACCTACTCATGAATATCAATTCCTGTCAATTTTATTGCCTTATCATTGCATATATAACTTCATCGAGCATTAGTTAACTCCAGCCTATAGCTCACTTCTTACCACAATCCCTTCTCGTCACAATAGCAACAGACATTCTGTCTTAATGGAGAAAACTGACTAAAAGTACACAACACATTGTACTTTAAATCAATTCCCTGGCCAAATTCAACCTAATTCAAAGATCAAATAACCGAAGCACCTAATTCAAAGATCAAATAACAGAAGCACATACACACGCACTTTGTGGCAAAAAATAGTGGACATGCTCTGGAAATAATAGGCGAACTGAAATAGTTGATGAAAACAAAACTCTGTAACTGTTGAGATTGTGATATAGTGCTCGACCTCTACTATTGCAATAGTCCACTACTTGCGCTCAATATGAAGCTAACATCAAACTTGTTGCCATCTTTTTGGTTGGTTCTCCCTTGAACCAATCAAACCAATATCAGAAACAAAAGATAGAACTTCAAATAAGATCTGTTATTTCATTGGAATGAAAGTAAAATGAAAAGACAAACCTTTTCATTTTCATCTCAAACTAATCTCTAACAAATGAATAAAGTATATAGAAATAGATTAAGACAATCGTCAGTATTGATCCTACTAAATGTATCTTCACTATGTGGACTTAAATCTGCATCCTCAGTTCATATGTCCAATTTCTCTCTGGAAACTTTGATTTCGTTCCAAGTTTCATTTCTTGTTAATTTTACTGATGTGATGATAGCATTGAAGAGACATTGGAGGCTGCTGCAAGGTGGGGATAGCTGGTAAAGAAGAAGCAAGGCCAAACATCATCATCATACTGTATTTTCCTTCTATTTGATTATTTTATAAATTTCACACATTACCATGAAAATGTATGCTCAACTGATAAGTGGAGGTTGAATGCCGGCTGTAGAAGAAAGACTCTGAAAAAAAAAATCCTTGTTTACAATTTTTGGTGTAGAAACTTCAATTTATATTGTATCCCTAACATTAGCTATTGATACAAACTACAATAGGGAGTTGAATGTTTTTCATAGAAATTACATGGTGGTTTTTCATAGGGATTAAAGTGGTTTTCCAATGTTGAACAAAAACGTTATTGGTAGCATTATTAAAAAAAAAAAAAATTCCACGTGGAGGTACCTCCGTGCGCGCATCGAAATCCTCCGCGTGCACATGGAAAACCACATGGTTGACCGAAAGTGTATGGACGTTGGAAGAATCAAACCGTTGGAATTTCGGCTGACCAGACAGTATTTTCGGTCGACCGAAAGTTGACTTTCGATTGACCGAAAGTTGAATTTTTTTTTTTATTATGAAAAATCAATTTTATGCAAGTGATGAATTATGTGAATAATTTGAGCTTTGTACACTTGCTAAAAATTGATGAATTTGTACATTTACATTTAAGTTCTGATAAACTACTTCTAAGCTTTAATCTTCAAATATCTCGTTCTTCTTTTCTTCGAGACTCATTTGATTGTTTGTTCTTCAACGGATGACGATTTGAGTTTTTGAATGTTGAAGAAGATATATTCATGAAAAAACTCAAGAAACAAAGTTTGTTAGAAATATAAGTATATTGTTTGTTATAATCAAAACAAATTGAGCTATATTGAATCATAGGTCAACATAAGAGATGTCTCTAATATGTATTCTGCTGTTAGATATTTGTAGAATTAGAAAATTGAATGAAAATTACGTCCAAATTGATTTCTAAAAGGAAAGTATTNTCAAATTGGTTTCCAAAAGAGTTCTAATCGAATAAGGAAAGTTGTCTTCGTGCACAAATTTTTTGTCTCTACACAGCATTCAGTATTTTGGCCATAACTTTCTCTTCTGTTATCCGATTGAAGCGATTCAAAGTGCGTTGGAAAGCTAATTCAAAGAGATACAACTTTCCTTATTCGATTGGCTATGAATCTATCAAACTAGATATCAGCCTTCCCTTTCAGGTACATTTCTGCCACTCCCCTGGGATCTGATGTAGTTGAAAATATTTCTTGGCTTTCCTCTGGAAATTAGACTAGCCTCCATGCTACCGTCTCCTGGTGTGTAAGTTTCACTTCCAGGCTTCCCTTCGATTATGGAATCTGACATTCATTTGTTCTTCTAATTATTTTTCAAATTAGTAGAGATTTAGCCATGAATGCAACCACCTTCTCATGCTTTTGGTTCAATTCTAGTACCGCATCCTCGATATTCTCCTGTATATTACCCAGAACCTAGAGAGTTTGGTCTGCAGATTTAAGCCTATTCTCTAGCCTTCCAATAACTACTTTAAAACTCGTACCCAAATCTGCCACTTCGAGATCCAATTTTTTCAAGTGCTCATCCATTTCTTTAGATCTCGTATCCATTTCTATCAATTACCCAGTAGTATACGCCTTCCTTGATACCAATTTGTCACGATTCAGACCTCAATTCCAGCTCCACCTTAACTGCAACCTCCTTGCAACAGATTTCAGTTGAAGCCAGCTGAATGAACCAACAAATCCTCAAAGAAAAAACAGAAATAGGGGTGGGAGAAACGACGAAAAATTGAGACGAGATGAGAGATAAAGTGAATTGCAAATTCAATCCACTAGTAATAGAATTTTCATAAACAATTTCACACAATTTGCACTAAGTATACACATATATATACACTCAGCAGAGAAAGCGTGTTTTCCCCCAACAGCATTGAATAAAACGATTTCGATTATTACATTTTTAATTAAAACAAAATGATACTATTTCGGCTAAGACAAAACGACGCCGTTCCAATTTCAAATGTTAGGTAATTCCCTTTTTTCTTCCTTTTCTTTCTTTTATTCTGGTTTTGCTGGAAATCTCCTTCATTTGCTTCTTCTGTCTTTCCTTCCCCTGGTGACTGTTGTCGGAAAGACGACTAACTCAATCGAAAGAACAAATAAAGTAAGTAAAAA
>CAIGRB010143231.1:72207-103243 GCA_903798255.1 Fraxinus quadrangulata
ATTAACTTTATTCTGAATAGTCACCAGCCATGTAGAAGCCATGCGTATGTCCAACTGAACCAACCGCCATGCTGGACGAAGTGACGTAACCTTTGACGTGTGTGCCACCTAGGATGCCAACTCATTGAGCCTCTCATTGCCATGTCATCGAATCAAGTCCATTTCTGAAAACTATAAGGCTCCTCAATTCCTCGCGACGATGAGTACGTGCGAAGTGCGCCTCTAAAGCACCCAATGCGAACTTTGCGACGTGCGCGGGTCGGGACCGGGACCGGGACCGTGGCCGTGGTCGGGACTGGGTCCAGGTCCGGGCGTGGCGTGGCGCGAGTGGTGCGAAGCACCACTCTTGTGGTGGCTAGTTTGCTAGCTTTTGGCTAGCCAAAGTTAGCTAAGGTGTATATCACTTATTAAATTATAACTTATTCACACATCCCACTATATAAACAAGTCTATTTTCGTGTAAACTTTCGATGTGAGATTCCTTACCATATATAAGACACTTAAAATGGGCTTATCAACTTATGGGCCTATATTGGAGACTTTTCCAATTCACCCTAGTGATTGCCTAAAAGAACAAAACACAAGAGAATTAGATCGTGTTATTGTAGACTAAAAACAAAGAAAACGATCAAATCTAATATAAACTAATAAACTAGAATTAAATCAATTATTCCCCGGCAACGGTGCCAAAAAATTGTTCGATAAAATCCCGCAAGCGTAGGAATCATTGATAAGTTTTATATAATGAGTACGTGTATCATACCACGAGGAATAACTTTCAACTATAGTGTACTAGTTCTAATCAAATTCAACCATTACGACTCAAATGAGTTGCTATTTTGTAATTATCCTAAATTAAACTGAGAATGCTATAAATATTAGTTTTTTTATCAATTAATAAGATGCATGTATTGGATTTCAGAATTCACCTATTGATCTATACTCTCAATTCACAACTTATCTAGATTAGTGTTCTTCAAGTATTCATGACAGCCGATAATCCATCAATATTTAATATTTGTTTCCAAGAAATATCAAATACATCATAAACATGATCCGATTATATTCCTAACCCCGAATTCATATGCAATGAAAGCATTTAGTCACACGATTGTCATATAGATTGCACACGCCATAAATATTATTTTTAATATATATTGCATGTGTGTTAAATATGTAATGTTCTAACCTATTGTGAGTTTTCCAACACTACAATAACCAATGAATTGTCCAAATGGAGATCAAGCATTCAAATAATGGAATAAGCATGCATATTTAATCATGAATGCAAGAACGAACTAAAATTCCATCTCGAATTGAAAATATAAATCAAAAGATTTCATTATTCATCCAATACACAAAAAGCTTAGCTTAGAATTGTCATATTAAAATTATTTAAAAGATATAGAAACAACATCACCCGGGGTAAAAAAACTGCTGAAGAACTTGAAAACTCAATAGCTTCAATTCAAACTTTAACCTGAGCTATAGAATTTCAATACTCTTTCTAAAATCTCCTATTGCTAGTTTTATGTTGAAATCCGCAAGCATACGAAATCGTTGACAAATAATAGAAATCAGTAAGTTTCTAGTTTATCGTTCCCACAAGAAATATGGTATAATATCTAGTTCAATAGCTTTTATCAAATTCGAAATCACGTAATATCAAAAGAGATTATTTGTATATTTTCTATACTAATTCTAAACTAAGAAAGCTAATAAAGTATTTATCTAATATGTGAATATTTGTATTGGAATCTTGAATCCCCCTATTGCCTTATAATTCAATTCTTAATTCGTAATTTATTAAATTCATATATTCAGGACAATCGATAATCCACTTTTATTCAATATTCTTTTCTAAAATATATTAAATCTATGTTTAATAAGATCCGATCTTATTTTTAGTCCGAATTCATATGAAAAACATGCAATGATTTACAAAATTTATCATATATGATTGTATATGTCATATATATTATTCATAATACCTATTACCTATATGTTGATTTTACCGCATTCTGGATTTATTGTGAATATTCCTACACTACAACAAATAACTTACCATCTAATTGGTGATTAAGCAATCAAACTGTTTAATAGGAATAAAAAACCAATCCAGAAAAATCAAGAAATACTAAACTAATTGTCTTGAATTAAAATAAACAAATAATAGGATTCATCATTCACCCAATAGAAAGGAAAAACTAGCCTATCATCCTATTAATTAAGTCATACAAGATAATATGGAAAAAATCACCTGAATCAAGAAAAGATGGAAGAAATGGGAGAAATCTACTCCCTTAAATGAAATCTTGATTTTGGTTGAATAATCTTCAAGAATCTTGAGTAATTCGCCTTTATTTGATGATCAAGGTCTTTTTTCACTTCCAAAATATGTAGAATATATGAATTTTAGGTCTAGTGATTTCTCTCACATTTTGGACGGCTTCTAAGTTATAAAGGGTGCAAAGATATTATACCAAAATTTGTCAAAATAAGAAAAAGGAAAGAAAATCTTTCCCAACAGGAAAGCTATGCGTACACATAATATAAGTTGAGTGTACGCATAGTAGAATGATTTTAGCTTCATTCACCCCAAAATGGGATCTCATATGCATAGTTTCATATTTTTGGGGCCAATTGTGCAAATTGATCCCCGAACTTTTTGCAATGTATTTTTTTTTATCATTTTCACTTGGGATTTCATCCTTTAGCTTCCAATTGCCTCTAATTGAGTTTATAGCATCTTCACTTCATTTTATGCCCCAACATGACTATTTAAAAGTTGCAATTTAGTCCCCATAATTTTAGTTTCTCCATTTTTCTCTGTTTTTTCGCTTGTTTTCTCTAATTCTTTATCAAATCACGAGTTTTACAAATTAGACACAATATAACTCAAATTAGGGTATGTTTCATCAAAATAATTACAAAATATCACTATTTAAAGCCCCAAATAAGTATATAAAATACACTTATCAACTAGAGTCAAACTATGATAAAAATTGTCATTCTCTACATTCTAGACTCTTTAGGTTAAAAATGGGCTAAATATTTCATACATAAAGAGTCAACCAAAAGAAAAGGAAAAGAAAATTTGATCCCTTCGGAAAGCCATGCGGTCGCATGGCACACACCATGTGGCTGTAGTAAGCCTGTAGAGTCCCCATGCGATCGCATGGGTCTAGCTTAGGACCAAAAATTGCAATTTCGTTCCTGAACGTTTTCCATTATGCACTTTAGTTCTTTTCAATCATTCGCCCTCTTTTCTCATTTAATTGACCATTTGCACTCTTGACTCTTTGTCTTGTGGTCCGGCCTGACTTTTAATTATTTACACTTCAATCCTTGAACTTTAGCTTTCTTGCAATTTAATTATCTTTTCATCATTTTTCTCTTCAATTTCGCCTTTTCATCGATTGCTTCCTAACAAACACAATTCAAATAGAATGAAACCATTATTCGTTAAAATAACCAACAAATATTCTAATATCAAAGCCTAAATTTGTGTCAAAATATACTTATCAGAATGTGTGGCTTAAAATGAGTTTAAAAAAAAAAAAAAAAGAGTTTTTTGAAAAAATGGAACCCAAAGTGATGTTTAGAGTCTAAAGGATTATTGGCAAAAGAAATTGTACATATTAAATTTATTGTTAAAAGACAATGCTATTGCACTCGAGCTTGTAAGATATTCACAATTTGACTGTCATAAAAAAATTCCATCCTTTCAAATTGGGGTAAATTATTGAACTTGTTTATTGATTAACAAATGAAGATTATGGATTTTTCTAGTTTCCCTCCAAGATTCACAAATTATTTCTTGTTATATGAGAGTGAAAAAGGTTGGCATGGGAGTTTTTTTTTTCCTTAACATGACTGTTTCTCTTCTACGGAGAGAAATCTCCATAAATCTCACCAACAACTCATTGGTGACGGTGCTTTGGGCGTGGTAGTGGTAGTGCGGTTGGGGTGGATGAAAGAAGATGAACTTATTTATTTATTTTTTAAAATTCTGTTCTTTTCATTTATTTATTTTGTTTTAAGTTTGACGAAATTGCTCCTTCAAATAAAAATAAAATAAGAGCAGTTGCAGCGCATGCATAGAACTAACATTCGTTTTGGATGAAATTCATCCAAAATGATCATTTGCCCAGAAAATGTAAATGTTTGGGACCAATTGCTCCACTTTTTAAAGATTTAGACAAAAAACGAATATGGCAAAAATTTGGGATCATGTGCGTCAATTTTCCATCCAAAACTCTTAGCTATATTTCCTCTCACTTGATTATAATTTTGGATTGTGAAGTCTCTCTTTCTTAATGTTGTCAAGTCTTATCTACTCTATATCAAGCATGTAATACTTTCTAATAAATCCCTAAAAACTAATAACTGAAGGAGAAAGAACCTTGTTTGCAAGTCTTATTTATTGTAGTGAGAACGGAAGTCAATGAAAAATAATTTGATCGTTTGTGGGGTAAAAGGATTGTCATTCAATAAATAAAGAGCAATTCCATTTGTACAGCAAGGGTTGACCGAAGAGGTTGACAACCTCTCACAGTAGTGGGCTCCACTGTGAATACAAAAATATATTACCCATTCACCCCATGTGTAAGAGGTTGTTAACAAAACCACCCCCTCCCCCCTTACAAGTAGCACGGCTCATAAATAAAAGAGGAAACACGTGATAATGGCCTATTGACTACCCCATATTTCCACTTTGGCATTTGACCAATATATAGAATAAAAAAAAGGAAAAAGCCAAAACATAATTTTACACAACAAAAATGCAAAAATACCCCCACTTGGGAGGAAAGCAAACTTCTCATAACCGGAAAACACCAAAACCGACCACCAAAACCGACATCAAGTCACCGGCACCGACAACCACAAAGAGGATTCCGTCACCCACGAAAGAAAATGTTAGTTTTTGTGATTAAAATCATGTTTTTCATATAAGAAATTCGAATGATTTTTACATTTTTTGAGTTTATTTGTTCATATATGGGTAGATAAGCTTGAGTATTAGAGATTGTGACGCCCAGTTTTGAGTTCAAAATGGCCGGAAATGGTGATTTTCGACCATTCCCTGGCGACTGCGTGTTAATAGTCGACTATTAACAGTCCGATCGACTGTTAACATCCACCTTTTAACAGCTTGTCGGCTTGTTAAAAGCTGGCATTTAATAATTTTAATTTTTAAATAATTTAATATTTCGAATATTAAAAAATATTTTTATTGTGTAATTTTTAAATATCGTTTTGTTTAATTCATTTATTGTTTTTATAACTATTTATTTAATTAAATAATATTTGCATTCTTTTTTTCTTTTTAATTTTAATAGTTTCCTTTTGTTTTAATTTTTATATATAAAATTAAATAAATAATTTTAAATTGATAATTACGAAAAATGAAATATTATTTTTTAACAAATTAGCAAATTCTTATTTTCTTCCTTTCAATATTTTAATTAATTTAAAATTCTTTAATTAAATATTCTTTGTAAACTAATCTTTAATTTTTTCAAATGTAATTAAATAATATTTATATTGTTTACTTAACATTAATATTTTCCTTTTGTTTCAATTTTTATGTATAAAATTAAATAAATAATTTTAAATTGATAATTACGAAAATGAAATATTATTTTTTAACAAATTAGCAAATTCTTATTTTCTTCCTTTCAATATTTTAATTAATTTAAAATTCTTTAATTAAATATTCTTTGTAAACTAATCTTTAATTTTTTCAAATGTAATTAAATAATATTTATATTGTTTACTTAACATTAATATTTTCCTTTTGTTTCAATTTTTATGTATAAAATTAAATAAATAATTTTAAATTGATAATTACGAAAATGAAATATTATTTTTTAACAAATTAGCAAATTCTTATTTTCTTCCTTTCAATATTTTAATTAATTTAAAATTCTTTAATTAAATATTCTTTGTAAACTAATCTTTAATTTTTTCAAATGTAATTAAATAATATTTATATTGTTTACTTAACATTAATATTTTCCTTTTGTTTCAATTTTTATGTATAAAATTAAATAAATAATTTTAAATTGATAATTACGAAAATGAAATATTATTTTTTAACAAATTAGGAAATTCTTATTTTTTTTCCATTTAAATTTTTAATAATTAAAAGTTATTTAATTAAATATTCGTTGTAAACAAATCTTTTATTTTTTCAAATTTAATTAAATAATATTTATATAATTAAATAAATAAATTTAAATTGATATTACCAAAATGAAATATTCTATTTTAACAAATTAGAAAATTTATTTTTTTCCTTTTAATTTTCTAATTTAAAATTCTTTTTCTTCCGTGTAGTTACAATTCAGTTTACTTAATTTTCTGAAATTATATCGTATTCTATTATCTTATGTTCGATGTGCTAATATTTAAATGTTTGCTAAACGGAGTATCACTTGGATGCGACTTTGAGACAGATGTCTGGTAATGATACTTGGAACAGTAACCTTTGTAGTTACACTGTTGTATTGGAGCTGCTGGATGAGCAGCATGCAGATATGCTACGATGGTTTTTTCTTTGGCCCCTATATGAGTTGAGAGATGTACAGTTCTCGAGGCAGATCATTGATGCCCTACTATGTCGGTTGCTGAGTCCACTCGACGACGATGAACTCCAGTTCGACCTCGGGGGTAAAGTCGCCAGTTTCTCTATGTTCGAGTTTGCTCTGATCACTAGACTGGAGATTACGGGCGATGATGCAGCTTGTGTCGGTACTCAAAGAGGCAGGAGGTTGCACGATGCTTACTTCTAGGGACAGGGGACGGTGCTGCTGCCACAGCTGATGGATGCGGCTAGGGGGTATGACCATATATTAGACATATTGAAGCTCGGCCTGGTCTATATCCTCGAGAGCATGTTGCGATGTCACCACAGGAAGATAGCGATCGACCTATTTCTTCTGGAGATGGTCGACAATTTTGATATCTTCAACACATATCCGTAGGGGGCTGGGTGTGTTTCAAGGACACGGTACACGTTTTCACCAGATCACACTTGAGACCGAAGATGACCAAGCGTAAGTATGATACATATGGATTGCCCCTAGCAGTGCAGGAAAATATTTGACATAATTAACGTTAAAATATTGTTTATAATAAATATGAATATAATAATTGTATGTGTTGTAGATCTGGGCATACGAGATTGTCCCCCTCCTAGGTACCCGATTTACGGGGCAAGTGGAGAAACACTGTCATTGGATGCATCATTGGCGAGCATTCCGAGTAGAGGGATGTCCAACTAACAAACATTTATCAGTTCTCATTGACAACCCTCAAGTGAGTTAAAACATTTTTCGATTTCTATTGTGTGTAGTTCCAAAATCTGATCATATGATCGTTAACTAGCCGAAATGTGGATATGCTAGCTTGAAGTCATAACTGAGTTGATGTCGTCGATAGAGGAAGATGCTCGTGGTTATGTACGTGAATTGGCCGCTCCGCACAATGAAGACGATCGGGTGTCTGATTTCATTCTGGACCGAGATGATATATGTGAATTGAATATAATTTATTGATTACAATTTTGTATGCGATAGACGATTTTCATTAAAAAAATAATTTTTAATATTCACATTTGTGTAGGAGCGCGGTCCAGTTGATCGATGATCACCTCCATCGAGGGCATCGTCTCAATCGAGGGAATCACAGCTGCCAGAGCATTACCGTTGCCGAATGGATCACATCCCCCGATCAAGTCTCCTTCTCTCCTGTCCACTCACCTACACTGTGGATCTCCTATACACAATCAGAGACAGTATTCCACTGATCTATATGATCACCTGAATGTATTTTTAATGGGGGAGGTGGGGAGATTGCGACAAGAGTTGATAGGAAGGGTCGACGATCAGTACGACCGCCTGATGGAGCAGATGAGTGAGATGCGACGAGAGTTTATAGGATGGGCCGACGATTTATCCAATGATGTTGGAGTTCTACGTCGCCACTTGCTTGACCTTAAGGATGAGGTCGCAACCCTTCGAGGTGATATAGCGAGCAGGGGATGGGGTGACAATCGGGGTGACGGGGAGAGGGGTCATAGACAGTTTTGGTCGGATGATGCTACCTTGGAATCATTTTTTTATCTATGGAGCGAGAGGGGGTTGCTGTGGAGTATAGGACGGAGGCGGTGGCCCCGACGAGGACGGGAATGGTGGTTGGAGAGGACACGACGAAGGCAGTGACCTCGATGGAGGTGGCAGAGGAGTTGGGGAGCCACGAGGGGGTCGCGGTTTCCAGCTCGAATGAGAGGGCCAAAGCGGTGACCTCGATGGTAGTAGAGGTGGGGAGTCCCGTGGACACGGTGGTCCTCGGGGTGGAGGATGAGAGTACGCCCACATGGTTGAAGGAAAAAAGCGTGTAGTGGACAGCCCGGAGCAAGTGGTCGAAAAGAGGGCCAAGATGCCATCACAGTACGTCATTTCTCCCTTCACGGCCGAGGCAAAGAGGAGGACGTTCATTGACGGGACGTACCCCAATCTCTTCCGAGAGGTGGACCCTGTGAAATGAAAAGTGTTCGAGCCAGCATGGAGATCAATGAAGCTCGGGTACGTATTGTATTATTTTATTAATGTGCGCTACTTTAACATTATTTATGTATTTTTTTCAGAGTCAGCCGCATGATATCTTCTAGGATGATCCCATATGCATACAAGTGGTTCCACGACGTCATCTGGTCGGGATCTTGGCTCGCTGATGACGTAAGTTAATTAGTCTTATTGTTATTTATTTTGTATACCTTTTTTTATATAAAATGGTATAACTCATTCATATTTTTTTTTTGATTTTTCCCGATGTAGGACATTGACATGGCCATGGACTTGTTGCGCGATCATGCTCGACAATGTCCGAAATCGTTCGATGTTACCATTGAACACGAGTCGCTCCAGGTTTTGGGTAACACCTATACGGTGCTTGATTATATGATGGAGTGGGTTATAGGATTGTGGCCAAGTGTCGGAGGGAATCCATGGGAGGGTTGTATACATATGTACATTCTAGTGATCGCGAATTGGCACTGCTTTGCCGTGGAACTCGTATTCGCTGACTCCACCATCTATGTATACGACTTGGATCATTTGTGCTTGACACAAGGCCAACTTGAGCAATTCCTGGAGCCTGTGGCTGTGATCGTTCCTATGATGGCTAGATAAGCGGACGTAACTCTGCAGGATAGACTAGCAATCGTGCGGAACACGACGACGACGAGACAATTCATATCGTAAGTGTTTATAATTTATTTTAACTATAAAATTTTATTTTTTAGCTGCACGATTTCTATCTAACACATTATGATTTGGATTGCAGGGGCGACTGCGACATATGTGCAATAAAGTACATAGAATTTTGAGTATATGACATAAGGTTGATGTAATCAACCAATCATGGATTTAGATTTGGAGGAATAAATTAGCATCTGACTTATATGAATTCAATTATGATCCGTAAATATTTGTGAATATTGTACAATCGATGGAAATATTGTGTACTTATTTGTATTCGATTAAATGTATTCAATCGATTCTTTATTTTTGATATAGATGCAAACATTGTAATACAGTTGTAAACATTGTATACTTATTTGTTTATTTACGTACTAATTAATTGTAAAAATATGTGTAAAATTTGTGAAGATATTTACGTACGAATTAATTATGAAAAATGCTAAAATGAATGTACATATTGTTCATATAACAGACTGGACTAATTGTCATTCAGGGAAATTTGACTCGTACGAGTTTGACGAGTATGGCCAACTGCTCTACATCTGCAGCACCGACGCGGTCGATAAAACTCTCCAGTAGATGGTATTCTAGAAGTTCGTGGACGTCCGGGCCACGCGGTTCAACTACCGGTGGCGACAAACTATTAAGTGGAATAAACCTTTGTTCATAGATACCGCGACTGCATGCTCACTTGGAATATTCTCCAGCTGAAATCGAGTACAAGTACATGAGTTGTTAGTCAGGTCCACCATGTATGCCACATGACGTGCACATTGTACGAAGAAGCGCGACTTGTCCAACGGTCCCAATCAACTTTCTCGCAACCTCTGTAGCCTTGAACAGTTTATCCTCTTGAGCCGAGGCTAGCACGTTCGTGCAATTCTGTGATTCTGCACGTTGGTCGTGAAACCACTGCTGTAGCTTGATACGAATGTTCTCCATCATTGCGAGAATTGGCAACTCTTGATCCTTCTTGAACAATGCATTCAAAGACTCCACGTTGTTCGACGTTATCAAGTTGTACTGACATCCTGGAAAATGTGACTGCGCCCAATGTTCTATCCCCATTTTTGTATGATAATCTCATGTCGAGAATGACTTACTTCCTATCTCGACCATAAACTTATTACAATCCTCGACACTATAATCTTTGTCCACTTTCCTGAACAAAGCAACGATTCCATGGCCCCGATATCTAGTCTTCAGATTACCCTGTATATGGTACATGCAGTACCCATGATGTGCCTCGGGGAAAACTTCGATGATAGCATTTATTAGAGACTGACTCCGATCAGTTACGAGGCAAGATCCTCGACTTCCCCGATCACTTCCCTAAGCTTCGTAAAGAATCAACGCATTGACAGATCATTCTCGCTAACCACTACGCCGAATGCAAGTGGGTAAATCTGGATGTTAGGGTCTTGACATGTAGCAATAATCAACTTGCCCCCGTATCTCGATTTCAGAGTTGTACCGTCGACTAAAATTACCGGTCGCATCACATTCTGAAATCCTCTAATGCATTGTCCAAGAGCCATGAATAAATACTTAAAACAATTCTCGCCCTCCGACTCAATGAAAAAAGTGGAACCGTGATTAGTTGTCCCCAAATTATGGCAGTATCTGGCCAATTTAGCATAACTCTCCTCGGCCGAGCCCATTAAATCCTCCAACGCGCATTCTTTGGCCCTCAAGGCCTTCTGGTAGCTCATGACCACTCCGTACTCTCGTCGAACGTCGTTAATGATGTCTGAAGGTCTGTAGATCGTCCGTGGGTTCTGATACTTGTGCATTATTTGTCGACCAATAAACCATGATCGAGCTTGCCTGTGATCATTTTGACGAATCCCCAATTCACAAGTATGTTCCCGTGTATACTTGCAAACTACAAAATTCTCATTCATATCCATCTTAGTCGCTCGCAACCGTCAACGGCAACTGTCCTCGATGCAAGCAAGTGTTAACAACGACTTGTTTGATTTATTTACCTTGAACTAAAAGTTGAATTTCAATGCCAGGAGGTGCACAACTTCCTGCAAATCTTTCTTTGTTTCAAACAGTTGCTCAACATGCATATCTTCCTCATCGGGAACCACACGTGAAGAATTAGATGACGATCCGCTCGTCACCCATCCCACTCATGTCTCTAACGGGATAAAGCAATCAAATCCTCATTTGTAAATTCATTTATATTATAGTTGTCCTGAATTATCGACTGAATTCTGTGCGTCACAGCGATGTCACGATGAGGAACAATTGTCTCAAGAATATTAGCATCATCCTCGTGAGCTATCTCTACTGTATCCTAAAAATCACTTGAATTATCATCTGCTACATCCGAATGTTCATTTCTACCTTCCGCGTTGTCCTTCCTCACTAAAGTCATGCAAAGAGGTTCCATTTCCATTTTGTTCAACTCAAACAGATAATTCACTTCAACATCACATGTAACCTTCATAGGTGGAATAGAAAATGACAAATGCTCTTTGCATTGAAATCTCAGTACCATATCGTATCGAGATGAATCGACGTTCAGTTTGTCCTGTATATCATGGTACAATTCCTCGTACGATATACTCTCTGTTATATGTGTTAGCATACCACATTGTGACATGTCATTCGTCCATTTCCATGCCAATCGATTATTTTCATTCAATTCAAAATCACCAAAGTAACAAATCGGGAGTACAATCAACATATCTGCATGACAAAACATAATTTGTAAACATTCATTAAAAAATTCGACTCACAGTAACAACAGAAACTTGTTAAAAACAAAAAATAATATAAATAACAGTCGACTGTTAACTTCCAAACAACCGACTGTTAATAGTTGGAACAGCCTATTAACAGTCGGTTGTCTGGCTGTTCAGTTGCCGGCTGTTAACAGCCGGCAACTGCCATCAACTGAACAACTTGTTGTCGTGCAGTTAACAATCGGCTTTTTTTTTGTACAAGCCGACTGTTAAGGTCGTAACAGCTGACGGATTATCGAAAAGTAATATGCAGATGAATTTTTTTTCGTTCGTGCTTAAAAATTATACATCTGCTAAAAAAATTTATCTGACTGCAATCTATGTTCAATCTTAATTTATCGATTAATAATGTTTACACATTTAACGAAAACGAAATTAAACATACGTAAATATACTTACCGATTCGAAGTAATTGATAGAAAACAAAGTTTTTCTTCAACTATCGATAGTTTTGAAATTTTCAGATTGAAGAAGATGAGAGAGCTTTTATTTGTGTTGGAGCTGATTGTGAAATTTTAAATGGAAAGTGTTTGCTTTTTATTTGTTAACAAAAATGGTAATATTGTTTTTTTAACAAAATCATATTAAACAAAATCATATTTTGTAATTATTTTATACATTTAAGGGTATTTTTGTTTTTAGACCTCAAATAAGCCAATGTGGAAATATACATTTAAGCAAAAATCAAACTGGAAATAAGTGCATTTGACTGGTCCCTTTTTAAAAGTACCCCTAAATAAAAGCTATATTTTACATATAAGAGACTAATATTTTCCCTGAAGTCTCTTCAATTAAAGTACTATTTTTAAAATTTACAATCATCATTCGCTAAAGCTTTGATAGTCAATTCTTAGAGTATCTCCAAGAGACTCTTTATTTTTAAAAAGTAAATTCTACTATTTGGAGAACATCTATAAATTTAGAGAGTTAAAAATTTGAAGTACTCCAATTAGCTCTTTATATTTAATATTTAATTTTACAACTCCCAAAAAATATTTATTATTTTTTTTATCTTTTATTTTAACTAACTTTTTTTTAGATTATATTATTATTTTCCAACATTGAAAATTGAAATACTTTGAATACATTTAATTATAGAGAATGAGAATCAAACCCACTCTTTAAATTAAAATATTAATTTAAAGAGTCTCTTAAATCATAATTTTAAATGTACTTTTTAAAATAGAGAGTATCTCATGTTTAAAGAGTCACTTGAAAATGCTCTTATGTCAATAAATTATGGACTGTTCTTTTTACCATTTTCAAGCCGTTTTCTGTTTTCGATTTTCGAAAACAGTGAAAATGCGTTTTTTAAAATAAGTTAAAAATTTACAAAGAAAATCCAAAACGACAAATTTGTCGTTTTGAGTGTTTTCAGTTATAATCAAGTCAAAATTTTCAAAACACCGTTTTGGGTGTTTTCAAAACAATTTTTCAAAATGTCAAAAAGAATACATTTTCAACAATCTTAAAATGAACATTCAAAACACAAAACTCAAATTGAATTCAAAACACAAAACTCAAACAAAGAGAACAGCCCCATAAGTTCCAAACTTCAAATCCAACATATAAAAATGATATTATTTTAACACTCAAAAACAAAAATATAATATTCAATTCAACCCAGGAATAATTTCCTGAGCATGAAAATTGGCTACAAGCATATTTATGGGTGGCCTAAGGCCAAATTTTAGATCATCTGCTTCAACCATCTGGATCATGAAAAATCCTAATCTCCTTATTTGTGAATATACAATAAATTCCGCAACTGTTTCTGCCTACCTATCAATGTTTCTTCCAATTATGGGCACCACCACTCACCCTGCCCCACTCACCCCCGAAGTCGTATATATTTGCATTTGCTTGCTCGTTTGCACAACCCACATGCAATAAATTAGCAAAAAATTCAAGCCTTTTGTTGTATTTCTTTTAGTACTGTTTCACTCTCCTAGAAATTAACTCCCATCAAATTCTTAGATCCGTAATTCATGGCGGAGTGTATATTAGAGCAGCTCAAATCCCAGCCCACATGGCTGCTTCCGCTTCTAGCACTCGGGTTTTTATCACTTTTCAAATGTTCATTCACCATTCTTAAATGGATCTACGTGAATTTCCTCCGACCCGGGAAGAATCTCAAGAAATACGGATCTTGGGCTCTGGTCACTGGCCCTACTGACGGCATAGGCAAAGCCTTTGCTTTTCAGTTGGCCCGGAAAGGGCTGAACCTGGTTCTTGTGGGTCGGAACCCAGATAAGCTCCGGGAAGTTTCGGCCTCGATCAAGTCCAAACACGAGTCAACCCAAATCAAGACAGTGGTGGTTGATTTTTCGGGTGATTTGAATGATGGTGTAGGAAGAATTAAAGAGACAATTGAAGGACTGGATGTTGGGGTTTTGATTAATAATGCTGGGATTTCTTATCCTTATGCGAGGTTTTTCCATGAAGTGGATGAAAAATTGTTGAATGATTTGGTTAAGGTTAATGTTGAGGGTACTACAAAGGTTACTCATGCTGTTTTACCTGGGATGTTGAATAGGAAAAAGGGGGCTATTGTTAATATAGGGTCTGGGGCTGCCATTGTTATACCTTCTGATCCTCTTTACGCTGTTTATGCTGCCTCCAAAGCGTAAGTATTTTTTGTGTGAATCTTCCTCTTCTTTTCTTTTCTTTTTCCTTCTTGTGTTATTTTTTGGTGCATTTGTTTATGATGTTTATAGACTGGATTCTTAAGAGGATAGAGAAAACGAATAAACGTGGCCTTTTCCCTTTTCGTGGGATTGGAAACTCTGTATACATGCTTAAATCATGGTTGGAAGTGTTTATAAAGGGTTTTGTTTATAAATAGAAAGAAACGGGTTCTGGTGAATTGTAATTGTGGGTTTTGAGTAAAAGGTACTTTTGATTGAGTTAGAGTTAATGAAACTATCATGACTGATCAGCTTTATATATATACTTATTATGGATTTAAGGTACTCCATCTTGTTTCTCAGCACGAGATTTAGCAATTTATTTCTGTGAGATAATTATGGCTATGCTCATGGGAGAATAGAAATGGTATTTTGTTCTGAACGACACTGGATGTGATTGGTTGATTTATTTATTTTCAGATATATTGATCAGTTCTCGAGATGCCTCTATGTGGAGTACAATAAGAGCGGGATTGATGTGCAGTGTCAGGTATCACTCTGAACCCAGAATCAGTTTTCTGTGTGTAAAGTGTAATAGAGTTTCATCAGTGCTCTGTTATCTGTTGGGTGCTTGTATTTTTGGATGCTCAAATTGTGGAATAGGGATGTCTTCATTGCATTAACTTGACTTGATTTGACTTGGCAACTTTCTTGTTATGGATTTAAACCAAACCCAAGACACAATAAGGGACAAACTAGAAAGATAATTGATTTTTGACATATATGGTGGTTCAATTTCCAGTCGAGGGGAAAGAACAGAATGATTAGACTCCTCACTATTAAACATTCTTTGGTGATTATTTTGTTTCATTCAGCCAGAAGGGCTGAATGAATCTTAAAACCTGAAGAAATGGATGAAGCTGTGAGTTACGAATACATCCAATTATAATTCTTTTTTATTTCCAGTTTTTCTCCCTGAATAATTATCTTGTAGTCTTTTGTTATCTAATAATGGACATGAACTGTTAAGGAACTTTGGCTTGGACCACCCAATTGTTAGTTATTGTTTTAATTAGTTTCATAATTGTGAAGGAAAAGAGAACGGATTATGTCTTGTGAATGTGTATAAGCTGAATACCTGAAGCCAAAAACAACAGCTAAGAACATGAGAATGGCTCCTTCAAAAATCACTATTACTGCTATATTAAAAGAGAGGATGACCAAAACATTATTCATTTTTACACCTTCCATTTTTCACACTTAAACTGGTTTGTCACTGTTCATTAACTGGTTGTGCACTATTCATCCATAAATATCTATTGTTGACTTTGAATGTTGACAAAAAAAAAAAGGTCCGCTCCGCGGCAACGCGGACACTGGTGTTCGTACAGGATCAACCTTCTGAAATATTGTTTAATTCATGAGCAGGGAAAAGATAATGAATTGAAACATTTTAATTGTTATTTATTAGGGAAAAAAAAACAGCTTGTCTCCGCGCTGTGTGGCACGCCGTGTCTCCGCACGGAGATGCAGTTTTTTTTTTCGTGGCTCCGCACAGCGCGGAGACACCGTGTCCGAAATTTTTTTCTACTTAATTATATTTTACACAAACTAAATACAATTTCACTTATTAATAATTTAATTAAAAAACATTAGAAAACATTCAATTCCATGCAGACATGAAAATCAAAATTCCTTTAGGGGGCGCTGCCCTCTCGACCTGACTAGTCGGTTGATTCCCGTTGAGGGCGTTGCCCCCGAACCCCTACTAGGGGCATTGCTCGTAGACCCTCGCCTTTTGAGGCATTGCCCACGAGCTCCCATTGCCGTCTCGACCTCTGTGACCTTGATAGGTCGATCCCCATTTCGAAACAGCAAACCATTTTCATAACAACAATAAAACAAATAAATAAATTATGAAAATTTTATTAATTTTTGATACTTCATATGCACTTAAACTATGTCTCTTTCACACACACATATAAAACATAGTTAGTGTTTTCATTGATTGACATTTCGTTTGGGTTTAAATGCTCAACAAATATTGAGTTTTTGACGGTTTGTGTTTATTTATTTACTTTTCTTAGAGAAAAAGAGAATGAGATCAAATTCAAGACTCGCTCAAATATAAAATAGTGTCATAGCTTCAATTAATAAATATATACAAGTATTACATCTTACCTTCTGTTTTGGAACTAATTTCCAATTTGTCTTCCATTACAGAGAAGATAAAATCAAATTCTACAAAATAAAAACAGAGGTTGCGAACTCTTTTTACAACTTCTTTGCTATACATTTTCAGTTTTCGATGCATGCTTTATTATTTAACGAATCAAAGCGCAGACATGAACGGAACAGTTCTAATAATTACGATGGTTTTTTTTCTTTCTTTTTTTTCTTTTTTGCTATGGGTTTACGCTGACACAAACGGACACCATGTTAGCAAAGCGTGTAATTTTTTTTATACCTTATTGACAAAGATATTGACAGATGGAAAAATATTATTTATATGTGGGTCTAGAAGTTTAGGGGTGAGGATTGGTTTCCGAAGAAAAAAAAATGCGGCATAACTTCATTGCATATTTGCATGTGGACAACTAGCTGAGAATTTTATTAGAAACTTAAGCAATCAGGAGTTATAAAAACTCAACTGAAAGGGGAAGATCCTAACATTTAGATGAAAGAGTAGCTGATTCTATATTTTCTGAATGTACTAAGATAGTGCTATGGCCACATTAGCAAAATTGAATTTGGTTTGTGAGAATAAAATTACTTGAGATGTGTTGTGCTTATGAGATGAAGTCCTAGAATTGGAAAAAAAGTGATACAATTATTTTATTTATTATGGAGCTATGAAATATGAAGATTTCTGTTGAACTTATCTTATGTTTTGACTGTTCCAACTTGGCAAGTAAACATTTTAACCCAATACTGAATTGGATTTGATAGGTGAAGGAGGAGAGAGAATGATGCAATATTAGAAGGAATGTTATTATGTTTAGCTTCCAATTTTAATTCGTATTTTAGGAATGTTATAATTATGTTTACTTTAGTTGCTTTTATTGCGCTGTAATAAAAGAGACTTTTAATGAATAAAAAATGATATATTTCTTCTCCAATTTCTCTCTTCCTCTTACCCTCTTCTTCTTCTATTTCTCCCTCCTTTCTCCTCGCCCCTTTTCCCTTCTCCTATAATTCTCCTCATAGCATCCATCATCAGAGGATTTAGCAGAAAAATCTAAATATGAATACATAAGACCATTACAGGAAATATAAATTTGGAAGTACTACTTCCACATAGAAGATTAGTTTATTCTATTAGAAGGCTGGACTGATTCAAGAAGACTTATCACAAGACAACGAAGCAAAATCCCTTTACAACAACCTATATATGCAATCTAGAAAATACAACCTATGATGTCGGGTATTGGGTACTGGTACGTATTTAAGTGTTGGATATTTTATTCTCTAAAATATAGGATACAGGGTGATAACTAAAAAGATTCCAAATTTCCGGTCTTTTAAACTTTAATTTTTTTTTTCTAATTCAAGATATCATTTTGAATAGGACAATCAATTATTCACGAAGAAGAAAATGCGCATTGAATATGGGGTTAAGATGAATAAAATAGAGTTTTTGGGTTTAATTTCGATTATAGGATTGCTAATTTTTATATGAATTAAAAAATGAGGGATT
Source organism: Fraxinus quadrangulata (assembly GCA_903798255.1). Taxonomy (NCBI): domain Eukaryota; kingdom Viridiplantae; phylum Streptophyta; class Magnoliopsida; order Lamiales; family Oleaceae; genus Fraxinus; species Fraxinus quadrangulata. The sequence goes on from CAIGRB010143231.1 coordinate 90,557, forward strand.
TAATTGTAATTTGGACTTAGTGGACAGCAGACACCTGGTGGAAATTAAAATGATCTTTGAATATATTATGTGGTGCTGAATTAAATTAGACAAATTTAGTCCTTTTGTTTGTTAATTTATTTCTTTTATACAAATGTGTGTGGAAATTTTGTAATACAATTTCCCATCTAACCTTAGCATTCAAGACGCTAATATTACCTTAAAAATAACACAACTCGTGCATTGCACGGGACAAAAACTAGTCATAATTAAAAGAGCGGTGAGAATTGATTTTCAGTTTATTTGTTGGGCGAATATTGAGCTGCTGGAGAGCTATATAACTGTCTTGACGTACTCATGCCCTAGTTATTTTGTTGGATTGTGTGGATCCTACTTGTGGGGTGGGGGTGGCGTTTTTCTGTAGACAAGACAGAGAGGCGTGTCAAAAAAAAGTATAATCTCCTTCATTATGTACTGGAAAACTTCTCTTATTTCTTCAGTTCCTCATTATTTTCTAAATGCAGGTCCCCTTGTATGTGGCAACAAAAATGGCATCCATTAAACGTTCCTCCTTCTTCGTACCATCGACAGATGGTTATGCTCGGGCTGCCCTTCGTTGGATAGGCTATGAACCACGATGCACACCGTACTGGCCCCACTCTCTTCTCTGGGGTTTGCTGTATTCCTTGCCAGAGTCAATTGTCGATGCTTGGCGTCTGAAGTTCTGCCTTGGAATTAGGAAGAGGGGACAACTCAAGGACTCAAGGAAGAAGGAATAGAAGCTCCATTATAATCTCTCAGTACATGTTACCTTCTGCAAGGATTTACTCATTCCAAGATGATGCCTGAGACATGGGAAAATTGAGGAATTGAATTCAAAACTCGAAAAAGTTTAAGCTTTTTACTGGTTTAATGTATTTGTCTTGTTATGATTTCATATATGAGTTCGATAGAAGTTTAAGATACATTGTTGTCAATATTCTTGTAACTCAAGAGATCTGAACTTGCTTTTTCTCCTAAATGTTTAGGCATGCTAGTTTTCCTTTTGTTATACATCCTTGAGGCAATCGAGGATTATTTGATTATGGGAAAAAGAGAAAATCTTGGCCTGGACCTGGGCCTTGGCCTGGCTCCAACATGACCACGTTATGGTCATTGGCCATAGACCGGTGTGAACTGGCCGGGCTGGTTGTTGCTCCCCACGCTAGCCTGTCTGGTTTACAGGCCGTCCTGGTTAGCAGGCTGACTCTAGCATGCTGCAAGTGGGCAATTTTGTTCAAGTTATGCTCCTGATGCACTTTCAGGAGAGAGGTGGACTGGCGGAATCAGCATAATCTAGGTAAAGATGGAAATCTTCTCTTCATTTGAGCAGGGTGCAATCGGTGTGCAATATTGCCCCTGTAGTTTTTTAAAGTCACTGCTGGTAACTAGAGGAGCTAACAGACTTCAGCTTTTATACACTTTTGGAGTAGTAAGAAGAATATTCACCCGTTGTTTGTAAGTGTTGACTGCACCTATCTTACGCCCTGACTCGCCTTTGTGGTCGAACCCTTGTGTTCTCGTAGCGTTCTGAAGTAGCCATTCGAGTATGGGATGTTCAACAAGAAACTCAAAGCACTAGTGATTTAACATTTATGGATTCCTGTTTTGTGTAAGACTGAAAATCAATCCACAACAATTATATAGAAACAATTTGGATCGAGAAAATCGAAAAACTCATGGATCGGTTACATACCTCCAGCCAATGATGATATTCCACAAGCTTTTCTTTCCTCCAAGTTAGGCACTTCTAAGCTCTCTCAACACTTCTAAAATGATGGTGTATGATAAATATTTGTAGAGCTTGAGTTTAGGGACCACACCCCTTTATATATAATCAAGTTTCAATCAAGCCCCGGCTACCATTACCTTCGAATCAATGTTGAAATTGAAACTCCATGAATGCTGAATTGAAATTCTGTAAATGCAGAAACTGTAGCCATAAATGTTCGACCACTAATTGACCCGTTGAAGAAATGGATATGTTACATTCTCTCAATTTAATCCCATTGTTCATTCTTAAGAAACAAACACATGAATCATGGCGATGAGTCTTCACAAGCGTGTTGTTGCCCCCTGTACCCTTTTTTTTCGACCGAAAATGTGTTCTTTTCAAAATCAGATTTTTGAAGATTCAAGAATAACATGAACAATCAACTTTTGATTGTTCCATGATGTAAAACAATTTCTAACAAACACAAAGTAGTTTCTGATGCCACTGTTGGGAATTTAACATGCACAGCGGAGAATAAATTATTTTTCGTTTCTCACATAGAATTTGCTTTGTACTCAGAAAGAAACTGTGATAGAATTTATACATTTGATGAATTCTGCAAACTGATTTGCTAATTCTTGAACACGAACAACATGAACTGCAATCCACACTAATCTAATTGTCCAACCTCCAATAAAAATCCACACAGGGAACAAGAAAGAGAACTATGATTTTTTTTTCTTTTCTTGTGCTAGCAAAAATAATAATAATGACGTGTATATATTTTCAAACCCTAGCAGCCTATTAATAGAAGTCAAAGTGGGCTCAATTCGTCTCTTAAATTTAACCCGGTCCACTCCTGTAGATCTTCCCTAAGAACTCTTCGTTCTTCCAACTCTTCCTTGATCTTTAATACAGCGCAGTTGACGACATAATCTTCCAGCAGACCCAAGTGAAAAAACCAATTCAGTGTTTGATTTGATGGCTTTGATATTTTCAATGTAAGAAGCACATATGAATTGAAGGATTGAACTTTTAATCTTATGTAGGATGTATTCTCTATTGAATAATAATATGTTCAATCTCCCAAGAGCAGAAAATGCAGCCCCTCTATTTATATGTTGGACGAATTGAGTTGTATGGGCCACTAAAAAATCTCGAGAATCGAAATTAGGTCAGGTCGCATAACAATGTCGCTCGAGTGAAGTGTTCTTCTTGCTCAAGCGAAGGATGTATCGCTCAAGGGCAAAGGTCGAGCGAAGGTATCTCTAATTCTTCTTCCACTCGACCATCATTCCGACAAGCAGCTAGCGAAAATCCGGCATGAATCCTTTAAAAAGATACAGTTCTTACCTCGCGGACTAAATTTTTTAAACTTATTTCAGGAGTCATGAGAGTTAATATCCTAAATAAGTTAATACCTTAAATAATCACTGAACTTTGTCAAAAGTTCTCAGGAGGTCACCGAATTTCAAAACTTCCCTAAGTAGTCACTGAACTTTGAAAAAGGTTCTTAGGGGTTCACTGAACTTCAAAATTTTTCTAAATAGTCATCGAACTTTGCCAAAACCTCTTAGGAGGACACCAAACTTTACAAATTAAGACCCCATACATCAATGGTTCAGCAACCCCTAGGAGCTTTTTGCAAAGTTGAGTGACTATCTAGGAAAGTTTTGGAAAAGTTCAGTGATTATTTAGGAAGGTTTAGAAGTTCAGTGACCTTATAAGAACTTTTTGCAAAGTGTAGTGACTATTTAGGGAAGTTCTAAAATTTGGTGACCTCTTAGGAACTTTTGGTAAAGTTCAGTGACTATTTAGGGTATCAACCCGAATCATGGATATAGGTAGTTGATCCCCAGGATGTAAGAGAACTCAAATCAGGGGATCTATCTGTCGAAAACTGATATGGTGAATAGGTACTGATTTAGATGAAACTCCATTTAAAATATAGGTTGCAGTTAACAAAGCATCTTCCCAGTAAAAAATGGGTAAGTTAGCATGCACCATCATAGATCTAACCATTTCTAAAAACATTCTATTCTTCATCTCAACAACACCATTTTGCTGTGATGTGATGGGAATAGTTAATTGCCTAATGATTCACTTACCATTACATAGTTCTTTGAACTCTTCAGATAGATATTCACGTCCTCAGTCAGTTATTAAGGCTTTCACCTTTCTATCTATGTGATTTTCTACCACATTTAAATATCATCTAAAGCATTCTAATGCCTCTAACTTATGAGAAATCAAATGGATATAACTATACCGCGTGAGAGTTTCTATAAAAGTAATGAAATAAGAGGTTCAATATCTTGTTCTCACATTCATAGGGCTACATATATTTGAATGGACAAACTGCAATGGAAGTTTTGCTCTTAAGGCTTTACCGAATGATTTTTGTGTTATTTTTCCAATTAGGCAATGTTCACAAGTAGGTAATGAAACTTTAGAGATTGAACATAGCAAACCTTTTTTAGCTAACCTATTCATTTTCACTTACCCAATACGTCCTAATCTAGCATACCATACACATGTATCAACATTAAAAATTTTAGAAGAAAAGATACATTCATAGAAAAATAATGATCGATGTAATAGTTATAAAGGTTTGAATCAAGAAAAGATCAGCCTCCAGGGAATAATCAAGCTGTTGGAAGTAGAAATAGACCTTACAGACCCAACTCAAACTCAAATGGGGGAGAACGTTACTCTTATAATAAAGGAGAAGCCTATTAATGCACCCTTCGGAGTAACTTTCAAAGAAATTATCAAAATAACCATCCATGAACTATAACAGTAGTAGCAGTAACAATTGGAATAAGGGAAAAGCAACTGAGGGCAGACCTGATGCCACTTAGAAATGGATGGTGAATGCATATTGTTAACTAGCGAGTGGTTGATTGAGTTCAAAGCAAGATGTCCAACGGTAAGATCGATTTCGAAGAAGATATGATGATGTAGTTTGTGCATTCTCACATCGGTGCAATACATTATCACACCGAGCTACTAAAAGGATGATCTCCTCTCGAAAGAGGTAAGGACGAAAGAATCGAAGGCTTGCATTTGTAGGGCGAAAGGCCTAATATACATTAATGTGAAGATCAATGAAAAGCTAATCAAGGCTATGATAGATACTGGTGCTACCCACAACTACCTCGCAAGTACCGAAGTAAAGAGGCTTGGACTTGTTCTAGAAAAAGGTAATAGGAAGGTCAAAGCAATCAATTCTGCTGCTAACCAATAGCGGGAGTAGTGAAATTTGTGTCAATCAATATAGGTCCTTTCAAAAGAAGGACAAATTTGTCGACAGTTTAAATGGATGATTTCAAGCTCATTCTGGGATTGTAATTTCTTCGGGATACTAAGACATCAGTGTTGCCATATTCCGACTCATTAATGATGATGAGTAGTAAATCGTGCATCGTCACCACATAAGTTGGGAAATCAGGCGAGAAGAGTATCTCAGCCATGCAATTTGTTAAGGGTTTCAAAAGAAATGAGTCATTTTTTGCACTCTTCGATTAGAGGAGATCGAACAGATGACTCATCCTATTCCAAAACCTATGAAAAAGCTTATTAAGGAATTTGAGAACATCATGTCGATTGAGTTACTGAGGAGATTACCACCAATGAGGGCAATTGATCATGAGATTGAACTTATTCCAGATGCCAAACCTTCTGTTAGGGCACCTTGCCGTATGTCTCAGTCTGACCTTGAGGAGCTTAGGAACCAATTGGGAGAAATGTTGAAAAGTGGGATTATTATGCCTGTGAAGTCACCATATGGAGCACTTGTGCTATTTCAAAAAAGACTGATGGTTATCTTAGAATGTGATGTGACTATCGAGCTTTGAACAAGATCACTGTGAAGAATAGCTATCCTATTCTGTTGGTCGCGGATTGCTTTGACCAATTGTTCGGGCGAAATATTAAACAAAGATTGATCTTAGGTCCGGATACTAGCCAGTTCGGGTCAAGGAGGGAGATGAAGCAAAGACTACAGTGGTAACAAGATATGGAGCTTCTGAATTTAAAGTGATGCCTTTTGGCTTGACGAACGTTCCAACGACATTTTGTACGATGATGAAACATGTACTTTACGAGTTCTTAGACAATTTTGTAGTAGTGTACTTGGACGACATAGTAATCTACCGCGAGACATTGGGAGAACATGTGTAACATGTAAGGCTGGTTTTCAATTAGCTGCTAGAAGATGAACTCTATGCCAAACCATTTAAATGTTCATTCGCTCAGACATCCATCAGTTTTTTGGGTCACATCATTGAGCAAGGTAAAATACTGATGAATTCAAAAAAGGTTACAGCCATCAAAGATTGGCAACCACCAAAGAATGTACACGGTGTACGTTCATTTCTTGAGTTATGTAATTACTATCGAAGATTTGTGAAAGGGTACTCAGAAATTGCACTGCCACTAACTGAATTGACAAAGAAGGATAAGGGTTAGGATTGGTCACCCCAATGCCAAATTGCTTTTGAAAAGTTGAAGATGTCTATGTGGACGAACCTGGTGTTAGCCTTACCAGATATGACTAGATAATTTGAAGTTCATATAGATGCTTCAGATTTTTCACTTGGTGGAGTCCATATGCAAGAAGGATATCCAGTAGCGTATGAGAGCCGAATGCTGAATTCAATGTTGGAGATCTGGTAATGGTTAGACTCCCCAATAGAAACTTTTATAAACTGGCAAGAGAGAAAGCCTCAATATTGGTGCCAAAATATATTAGATCATTACCTATCGTAAAGAGGAATGGAAGAGTTGCATTCTCTTCATGGTGCAAAATTCACAAGGTCTTTCATGTTGGCGTACTTAAGCCATACTTTTTTCAAAAGAAGGATACATCCATAAATGAGTCAAAGCGATCTATGTTTGAATTGAAAAGAGCCAGAAAGAATGTTGTTGAAGAGATTCTTGACCATCGAACTACTCGAACTTCTAGGAAATATCATCAAGAGTACTTGGTCAAATGGAGTGAATGTAGCAGCGAGAAGAATACTTGGGAAAGAGATTTATAGCTTTCAAGCAATCAATGATCAATTTACTTTCAATGCATCTCNAAGAGATTTTTGGCCATCAAACTACTCAAGTATCACACAAATAGCTTTTAGAGTACTTGGTCAAATGGAGTGAATGTAGCAGCGAGAAGAATACTTGGGAAAGAGATTTATAGCTTTCAAGCAATCAATGATCAATTTACTTTCAATGCATCTCAATTTTATGTCACAAGCTTTCTAGAAATTGTAATCAAATTTTCTTTCCTTCCGAAATGATTGAAAGAAGGTAGAAGGTAGTCTAGCGGAGTAGACTACTACCGCACGGTGTCCATTTCTGTGCCAAGAAGAAAGGCACCCCGTAAAACCTAATTACATGGTCTTTCACTCCTAAGTCTAAATCTCCATAGAATAAGATTCAATTAGCATAACAGTGCCTGAAACATAAACAACTAAAAAAGTTATTTACAAGAGTTACCTTCTTTGCTCAGCATTCTCGAGTAAAGTACCCAACACTTGACAATTGAAATTTCAGCTTCCTCTTATCTTTCTTCTTTCCAAACTATTTATCCTGCATTTGGGTTTTTTTCTTTTTAGGTACCATCCAGTTTTTTTCCCCTTCTCTTTCTAGCCTTTGAACCGTCTTTTTTTTTGTTTTTTTTAAAGCCTAAAACTTTTCCAGAACTAAATTCAATCACAAAAGCATGTCCTAGAGATTTACCCGTATCGATGTGCTCATCCTCTAGTTCCACATGATGTGCAGTATCAGCAAATGTTTTGATACTATCATTATAAGTCAGATGGACTTTCAAATGTTCCCAATTATCAAGAAGAAAACGAATCAAAACCTGAAATTGTTGCTCATTAGAGGGTATGTGTCTAGCCGACTTTAGTTCCCTAATCATAGTAGACATGGTCCTCACATGATGTGTGCACATGATGTGTGATGCTATGATTAGAATGCTTATTGTAAGTGTCAAACTTAACAGTTAGTTGTCCGAATCTAGTCACACTAGTACCACCATATTTCTCTTTCAAATATTTCCACACGTCATGAGATGTTGGAAACTGCTCAGACTCAATAATGAAATCATCTACCATGGAATTTACCAAAATTGCACGAGCAGTGAAATCTTTCGTTTTCCAAGTCTGGTAAATTTTTTGATCCCTTCTTAGTTGAACAGTTTGACACACACTTGGGTCTTCTATCACGTAGTTAATGCTCTAAAGTCAATTATGTTCCTCCAGCCCATACCAAATTTTATGGCCCCAAGTGTTATAGTTATCGTCATTCAATTTGTCACCCTTATTAAGGTTAGCTATGATATTTTTAGATACTATGGTCTGTCAAATTTTTTAAGACAAACATATTAATGTCCATTTATGTACATATATAATTTCCACTCACACAAATTAAGTTTTATGATAATTAACACTAGACGCAGAGTCCAAAGTTCACTAAGTTCCCAATTATCCTCCATTATCCTAATTTTATATTATCACAAAATTAATTTCATAGCGCAAAATTATAAGTTCTAAGTCAGAATTACTTAAACCTTAGAACTCCCTCAATTAAGCAAGCATGCATGTATAAAGTAAGCAAGACATTTTGACTAACAATACATCGATAAATTGAATATAAAATTCTCATTTTCTGAATTCTATTTCCTCATCAAAATCCTGATTAGATAGCTATAGGCTAGAGATGGTGAATTATCCAGAATTTCAATAGTTCTGCCATGCCATGCTTAGGAAAAGTCCTCATTAGATGATACATATTCTCCGCCTCACGTGTAGGTTGTCCCAAATGCAACACTTATCGACAAATTGCTTCGAGATGTTTTATGTGTTGTATCAGGTTATGGTGTGGATCAATTTCATAGTTTCAATAAAGACGTAAGTTTTCAATACATTTCAGAACCTGTGCTTTACTAGTTTTTCCTCTAAGGATGTTAAAAGAGCCCATTAATCCAAATTATATGTTCAAGTACAAAAATTGAAAACTAGTCACAATGTATTTTATAACCTAATCAAGACACACACAATTCATGAACGTGTAAAAAATATGATATTTTAAACTCTTTCAGAGTATTTTTCATTTTCAAAAAAATGAAAGTACTTCAAAAAATAACTACCACTAGACAAATACCACTAAATAAATATTCTTGATTTTCAAAAAAAAAAAAAAAATTTAATCAAGTCAAAAAAATATTTTTAATACTTTTTACAAATTTATTTCAATCATAAAAAATAAAAAAATATTTTTTTATCATTTGAAAATTAATTTTAATTGCATATAAACTCAAGAATATTTTAGGGACCAATATACGACTTTTCAAATTGATATGGGAATAATCAACATCCAAAAAAATATATTTGGGACCAACAATGGAATTATTCAAATTGCATTTGGAATTCACATGCACCTCCACGTGCAAAACATTTTTTGTCTTCATTTTCCCCATTTTTAATTATAGTTATTGTTTAACATCTAAAAAGGGAATAATTTTCGTCCAAAAAATAATTTTAGGACCAACATGTAATTTTTCAAATTGTATTTGGAATTTACATGAACCTCCACGCGTAAAACATTTTCTATTTTCATTTTTCCTTTTTTTTTAATTATAGTTATGGTTCATCGTCTAAAATGGGGCAAAATTTTCAAAATTTTACCCAAAATTTCGGAGGCCGTAACTTCTTCATTTTAAAGCCAAAATTAATTTTCTTTATACTATTAGAAATGTCTCGAAAAGATCTATCTATCCATATCAAATGGGCAGCATGAATCGCAATGTATAAGAAAATAATGTGATGAAGTTTCAGTTTTTTCGACTAGGGTTCGATTTTTCTCCCGAAATACAAATCCAAATGACATGGAGTTTTGCAGACATATGCTGCATGCTATCATGAACATATGGTATAAATTTCATGAATTTATATGGAGTATATTAAAAGTTACCATTAATGGTTTTCAAACTTTGGAAGAAAATCATGAAAGTCCAAGAATAGCTAACCAAGAGGGGGTGAATTGGGTTTTGAAACTTTTTCTAATAATTAACTAAATTCACGTAGGTTAAAAAATTGTTGATAAATTAATAATCGTAAGTAAGTTCAAGCAAGTAATTCAATCAAGTAATAAAAGCAAATATGAATAGATCACAACTAGACACAATTAAGCAAGCAAATTGAACAGTGTAAATTTGCACAAAGTAAAAACACGTTAAGGAGAAATGATAGAGAGTGCAAACGATATAATATGAAGATTCGATCCAATATAATGATCTACGTCCTCCGTTACCAAGCTTTTCAGCACGAGCAATGCCTTTTTCACTATGTTGATTGACTTATGGTGCAATCCAACTGTTTACAACACTTCCGGTGACTTACAACCAAGGAGTATCGATCCTTTTACAACGTTGAGCTTTTCGAGACTTCAACATGACCCACACCATTGAGTTTTACAGGACCTCAATATGACCCACACTATCGAGCTTTACAGGACCTCAATATGACCCACAATTCAAAATAAGTTTACAAGTAAAATATTCTCTTCTTAATGAATAATAGATTCGAAGTTGAGAACAACAAGAGAAGAAGGAAAATACTTTAATAGATGGCAATGAATATGACTCAAGTGTTTGATTTGAAACTTTGATAGAAATTAATTTTCTAAGTTTGGAATGATCAAAAGTTTTTCAAGTATAAATCAATTTATGAGGAGAATAAATAATGAAGATCAATGATTTATCTTAGTAAATCCTCACTTATTGCTCTAGAAAAGGTTAAAATTGAATGCAAAGTGAGTTAGTATTTATAGATGAAAAATCGTTAAAAACTCTGCCCAACCGGACGTCCGATACATACCAGACGGTCAACTAGTCGTTTTGTCAGAAAAATCAAAACGGTTGAATTTTTTACCATTAGCTGTAAAACCACTATACCGATCGTCTGGTATGGCGTATTGGACGTCCGGTAAGACTGTTTTATGTCGAAACGTCCTCGTTTTAATTTTTAATAAGTGTAAGTACTTGAGGACCGTTTTAAAAATATTTTTCAAGGTAAGTGACATTTTTAAAATATGAGTTTTGAGATTTTTACCTTTAGAAAAATAATCTTTATGCAAACATTTTTGTATCGTGATTTTTCGATCGTAAAATCAAAACTTGAGCTCGTCTCGATTCATTGCCAAGTATTAAAATATTTACCTTTACATATGATTGTACAATGTCTAATCGTCTTGACTTTGTCATTCTTTTGACTTGTATCTTGATTTGCGTCTTTTGCAAATCTTTAAGTTTCAATTGATCGTCGCATGCAAATCGCTATTGTCTCGAATGATTTGACTTGAATGCTTAACTTTCATTTTGTTCTTCATTTCGAGTCCGATTTATAATGTGTTGATTTTGCTAATGCTAGATTAATTTCAACGTTGAACTATCATCACTCAAAATCAATTGTTAGAAATAATATTGGCTTGATTGTTATAATCAAAACATTTAAGTTATAATCAACCATAGGTCAACAAACCAACATACATGCATTTGATCATTCTAAACCATTTATAGCATGTAATTAAGCAAGAAAACAACATATTTAGTCTCTAATACCAATGTAAAATGTACTCGCATGCTTATAGCCGAATTCCAAGTAGTGAAACTACTTGAAATCACAAAATGAGGATGAATCACTTGCCTTTGTTTTGCTTCCTTCTTATACTACTTTCTACTCACTTTTTGGTAAGAAACCCAATCACAAGGGAATGAGTTTGATAGCCACAATTCAAGAATCAAATTTAAGATGTAATACTTCCAAATCAAGTCACAACATTTATGTGTTTTTCACCTTTTTTTACAAACACAAATTCTACATGTATTCTTCATATGATATGATATGATATGATATGAGTATAGTGGAGGTTATATCTTAAGTTATGGGTTGTGGGAGGTTAAATTTCAATTTAAATTTCTAGCTCGTCCCTCCAAAACTTATTTCCATTCAATGTGGGTCGGGTCAATTAATATGGCCAACCAGTTTATTCGAATAGTTTCATAGTTAGGACACAAATATATTAGACAGATAAAAAATAAGAGAGAAGATGAATACAACCAGCGTGCATAGCTGATAAGTGTAATTTTTGTACTTACTTGGGACCTAAAATAATGATATTTGATAGTTCTTTTGATAAAATATATTCTAATTGTTCTATTTTATGTTTAATATGTGAAATTCTTTGAATGCAAAAGAAATTGAAAGAATGAAGCAAATAGTGGCGAAAAATGGCAAAATTCAAAGTACGAGGACTAACTTGCATCATGTGAAAGAGTTGGGGATTTGGAAGGAAAACAATAATTTAATGGGCCTCAATTGGACTTTTATTAGATGGATTAAAATAGGGCTACTTGCTGTTGAAGATGGGATATATATACACACACGATAGAGGAAAAAATGAGGAGAGTAGTGAGAAGAAAAAAAAACTATCGCAGCCCGGAAATAAATAGCGAAAGAAAACAAAACAAAAAAGAAAAAAAGGCGGAGCTGCGGCGGAAGGAGAAACGAAGCAGAATATATACAGGCAAAGTGGAGAATTGTCAAATTTATATACATGGAAACCAAAGCTGATAATTAAATGGAATGATTCACAAGTATACACATAGAAACAGAGGCAGAAAATTGGGTGAAGAATTTATTCCAGATTTGTTCACTTTTGATCAATTTCTGATGATGTCGTTCCACTTTTGCTTGTTTAATTTCAATATTATGATACACTAGATTTTTACATTGCTAAAGATATTGATGAACCCTTGTTTTGAAATTTTTAGTACTAATTAATTATTTTGACGTTAATTTGTTTAAATGCATGGATGTTAATTATGGTTTAGTTTGCTTTTCAATTAATTGGCCATTAGTTGAATTGTTTGTGAATTTTATTATCATCGA
>CAIGRB010143232.1:4918-40065 GCA_903798255.1 Fraxinus quadrangulata
TTCGCGATTTTTCTGTGCAGCCCCAACTTTTAGTAAACCTAAGCCTAACTATATCCCCTAATAAGCTCAATATATTAATATTCTTCTTCGAGACTATTTGACTCGAGCAATTAAGCCTACGGAATATCTCAAAACTTGTGTCAACTGACTTGGGTTAACTGGCTTCAAGCTCGCTACAGGGGTCATCTTGGTTGCTCAATGGAGAAGGACCTGTACTTAAGATAAAAAATGATGAGCTTGAAATATGTGGAAAATTATATATGCTCAAATTTAAAAAAAGAAAAAGAAAAAAATGGCATTAATTTATAGATCCTGCTGTCACTTTATACACACGGGTCACTTATACAATTTACTCCATTTTGACCTAAAATGAGTATGTGGAGGAGGTTTACTATTTGCTAATTATGTTTGTGCATGCTATCAACTGCATTCTTCTTGAACTGTTGTATATTCATGGTTAAAATTAAATTTGAAATTGCACCCTTAGTCATCTGTGAAAAAAATGGGGAGAGAGAATATACACATGGGGAGTATTGAATGAAATTGTGATTGGTATTTTATGTCTGATGGGTCAATGGGAAGAGACATAGATACGTTTGCCTACTGGACAAAAACATTGAGAGTTTGCAGTAAGCGGGGAGAATGTGCATTGTATATCATATGCATAACTATTTTAGTTTTGATGTTTTGTGATATTAATGTTTCAGTTGGCGTTTTGATTGACATTAATGTCACGTCTCGAACTAGCATACTTTTTTGTATTCATGAGTTTTCCCGTATCACGTGCTTTTACACTAGATATTGAGTTTTTGACTCAGGAAATAGGTATACCAAGGAATGCAAGAAGTAGAAAAACTTGAGTAACTTAGGTAATTTACTTTGATATATTTTATTTCCTTGACTTTATTTATATGGTTTTGTCACAAAATGCCAAAGGGGGAGATTTTTAGGTCAAATGTTGTAATTGACATGTTTGTGAACAAAAAGTTCTTAATTGAACACTTGTAAAAAGTTAGGGACTTAGATGCAATTATGTATAGATGAGTCAGGTTAGGGTTAAAGGTTCAAGGAAAATGCGGCGCCAAAATTTCGCTAGCTGCTCACTTGACTCACGCTCGAGCGCAAGAAATAGAAGAGTCTTCACCTGCTTTTCACCTTGATGTCGCTCTCTCTCGCTCGAGCGAATTATTTATGCGGCTAGACCTAATTCGTAATTTTGAAAAGTTTTAAATGGCCCATAACACCTAAGCGTCCCCAACTATAAATACAGATATCTAGGACGAATTTCAAGAGGTTGCTTCATTGTGCTACAATTGTAAAATACTTTCATATCATTTTCAGAGAGATCCAAGAGGTAATTAATTGATTGATTCATCAACATCATTTTTGTGATCCAACAATTGAGTTTTGGGAAAACGTCAAGGTTCGTTAATCCAAAACACCTGGCATCCTGAACACTTTAAGGAAGAGATTCAAGCGCATGAAGAAAAACAGGAATAGGTGATTCCTGTGTATCCACTTGGAAGAGACGTGTGCAGAAGATTGTAAGACTGATACAGCAAATCTTGGCAGAAAATTATGAGTCTGAAATTTACAGCGGATCTTGAAAGCTACAGGAGATCTAGCAGGTTGGCTAAATAGTGTCTACGGTAGCAGATCGTGGGTCTTGCAGGGTTTACAACAGCTGGTGGAGCTAGTCTAGAATTGAACTGTAACACACATTATCTATAGTGGAGGTAACTGGTTAGTCTCGAATTTTTTACCCAGTTGGGTTTCTCCGTCATCAAATTTTGTGTTATTTATTGATTTCCAAATATCACAATTGCGGTAATTGAACTTAGGAAAATTTGATTATATGCTTAACCATCTAAAAACTAATTAAAAGTGGTTGCTTAAATTAGCATAATTCCGCACGTAAGGTCGAACTAACTTATAATCTAGATCAATCAAATGACATCTAGCGAACTCTCACCTACCATATAATCAAGATTTCCATGAATCAAATATTCCTACAAAGTCTTGTCCTAATCAAATGAACAAAGAATTATTTTATCATTGTATCAAGGAAATCAATGATTTACTAAATATAAAACTTATTCGTCCAAGTAAATCACCATGGAGTTGTTCGGCATTTTACGTCAACAATTCAGCAGAAATTAAATGATGAGTCCCTCGTCTAATTATCAATTACAAACCTCTCAATAAAGCTCTTCAATGGTTTAGATATCCGTTACCTGAAAACAAAGACCTATTAAATAGGTTATTCAAAGTTGTAATCTTCTCTAAATTTGATACGAAGTCAGATTTTTGGCAGATTCAAATTAAAGAAGATGATCGCTACAAAATTAATGTCCCTTTTGGACAGTACGAATGGAATTTCAAAAGTGCTCCTTTAGAATTTCAAAAAATAATGAATGATATTTCAATCCTTATTCAAATTTTATTATTGTTTATATTGATGATGTTCTAATATTTTCTAAAAGTTTAGAACAACATATCAAACATCTCAATACATTCATTCATGTCATCAAAAATAATAAATAATGGTTTAGCAGTTTCTGCTAAAAAAGTTGTTTTATGTCAAACAAGTAATATGTTCTTAGTACATATCATTCATCTAGGAACCATTACACCAATTCAAAGAAGTTTAGATTTCACAAATAAATTTCTTGATGAAATTTTAGACAAAAATAGTCTTCATATATTTTTAGGATGTGTCAATTATGTATGAGACTTTATCAAAAGGATAAGAATCATATGTGCACCCCTTTTCAAAAGATTACAAAAGAACCCGATCCCATAGAGTCACGAGCATACAATGGTTGTTCAAAATGTCAAAAAAGCTATCAAAAGCATTCCATGTTCATCAATTTTAGACCCCACTGCATCAATTATTGTTGAAACTGATGCATCAGACATTGATTTTGGTGGTGCCCTCAAACAGATCCCAAAAGAGTGTAATCAAGAACAATTGGTCCGATTTCATTGTAGTGTTTGGACTGGCCTTCAAAAAAATTGTTCAACAATAAAAAAAGAAATTTTATCAATTATTTTATGTATTTCAAAATTTCAAGATGATTTAATAAACAAGAAGTTTATTTTAAAAATATATTATATAGCATCTAAAGATGTCTTACAAAAGGATGTCAAAAATCTTGTTTCCAAAGAAATCTTTGTCCTGTGGCAAGCAATATTTTCATGTTTCGATTTTGAAATATTATATATACAAAGATTTTCAAACTTTCTTGTAGACTTCCTCACAAGAAAGTTCTTACAAAAGAGAGAAATTTGTGAGAAAATTAGAAAGACATTCAAATTGAGTGAAATATTCAAAGAAGAAAATATGGGATCCTGTTCCTCAAAGAAGAAGGATAAGAAAAAGATTTCAATTCCTATTTGTTCAATAGATGATTATATCCAAAATTCATTTGAAGGCTCAAAATAGACTGAGCATAACTCTTCTACTTCTGTAAAACTACTTTAGTCTCAAAAATCTCATCCTCACAAACTCGGAAAAATATTTCAAAAGAAAACCCTTCAAATTTCAGAAAAGCTCTCCAAATAGGATCTGGAAAATTACTAGATATCAATTCTCCTTTATCTTTTCAATATTTTACAAAACCTGTTCATATTCTTGTTTTCGAGATGAAAACCTCTTGGATTCACAAGTATTCATCTTTGACGAACAAAACATTCTCCCTACAAGTTTTCAATTTATGCCAAAAAAATATCAAAAACTTCAGAGCTTATTATGAAGCCATCCTAATTAAATTTGGATAGACTGTAATAACTCATACTCAAAATCTGTAAAAGAACAATCGTATTGATTTTTCAAAAATTTCGATTCAAAGGGTATTGTCATTTGAAGACTCAGGACATGAAACTTGGAAAGAAAAGATAATGCATCAAAAGATGATTCATTTGAATATCTTTTCAATTATTTTGATTACCAGAAGCCTGGTTTAATATATCTTGCTTTAGACCAATTACCCACTCTTGGTTTATACTTTTTCATCAAAATTGTTCTCCAAATTTTCCAAAATGGTTTAAAAATGGTTTGAATATTTTGGACTTGAAGATAATATTTTTCCGAGTCTTACTCTTCTAGGGTTTGAACACTTCAAAAAAGAGGCTAGATCCTTTTTAAAGCCTCAAGAAATTCTTTTATTTTAATTTGCTCTTAATCTGAAAGTCTCATGGATATTCTATTGGGACTATTCTTTTTGAAATAGCTTGCAGTTCTTCAGAAGAATTTTATTCTTCTTTCATCAGAGAAATCAGATTCAAATGATTCAAAAAAAATTCTTCTCATTCAAATTTATCAAACTATAAACAAAGCAATGAAAACATGTGCTTTGGTTTAGAAAATATTGATGACTTAATTGAAGAAGAAACTCAAAAGAAAACCCTTCAAAATGACTACATAGATCCAATTATGTTGATGAATTAATAGAATATCGGGTTAAAAATTCTCTAGACTCATTATTCAAGATGTGTATCCAAACAAACTATTCGTGTTTCCGTAGCCAACAATCAAAGATGGACAAAAAACTTTAGTAACTTTACTAAAGTAAAAATCAAAAAGTTGGGAGAAATGAAAAAGTGGTGGTTCAATTGGCAAAAGTAGCTGCGACCACTTTTCAAAAAGTGGTTGCAATTGTCAAAAGATGCTGCAATTACTTTTCAAAAGTTGTTCAAGTGGCAGACAAAAGTTATCTTCAAGATTTTTCAATCCAATTCAAGAAAATTTAAAGTCCGAATTTTTCAATTATAAAAGAAGGCAGAAGACTTAATAGAGCGGGAGATACTACACTTCAAAAAAGTTTTAAATTATCCTTGTAATCTTAAAGCTTTCTTTAAGAATTTTCAATTTTCAATTTCGAGTTTCAATCTTGTAATTTTCAATTTTCATATTATAATTTCAAAATTATCAACATCAATAAATTCATCATTTCCATCAACCTTTACTTCTCTTGTCCCTCTTCCCTGACCTGGGCCTCCCTTTCGTAAATATATATAGAGAAAAACAGAGAGAGATGACAAAATTGTACGTAATGATAACACTCTAAGCCATGTTGAAAACAGAGAAAATGCTGCTATCGATGTTCATGATAAAAAAAACTTCATCACTTACGACGTCGAAGGCATCTGTGCCGATATTGGAAGCGTTGTTGGGGGTGTTGCCAGTGCTACCAGTTCTTGGTGGTATTGGAGGAATCGGTGGAGCCGGTGGCCTTGGAGGTGATGGTGGTGTTGGACCCTCATTTTTGCCTTTGACACCCACACTACCAACTTTTCCAATCTCGTATGCACCTCTTTTTTTTTTTTTTTTGGCGAAGCTAGCACGAGCGGTTCCCCTAACTCCCTAGGTGCTAGCCCGTCACTATTTTCAATAGTCATTGAGCATTAAAATTTGTTTGAATTGTCATGAACTTAACAAAATATTATCCCATTCAATTTCAACTATCATGTCATCGTGTTTGTTAAATTTTAAAATAGTGAATGACGCTGTGATGAATGAGATAATATTTTGTAAGTTTGGTTGTAACTCGGATAATTTGTAAAGTTCAATGATAATTGGAAAATAATTGGGGAAGTCTAATGGTTTCTTGGTAACCTTTTAAAGTTCAATGACAACTGAGAATTATTTAAGCAAGCTCAGTAGCAACCGACATATTTAACCCACATTAGATATGAATATAGCCAAACGGGCATCAAAGTAGAAGGCTAATAATCGTTTACCAAGATCAACCATATTTATGTTTTTTCAACCCTTATTTTAGTGATTGTTAGTGCAAACTATACCGCAAGCACAAAATATCAAGTTGAATAATATAACGGTGAAGTTAGAATCTCGAACCCTCACAGATTGAACCCTTATTTTATCTAAATAATTGAATTAATAAAATCAATATTTTTAACTAAATCTAATGTGAGAGTTTGACTAAATCAAGGATTGAATGCAAAGTTTTAAGGATTAAGTAATATGAGATGAGCCTAGGGTTTTGACTTCATCTAACTATCAATTATGTTTCTCAATTATTTAATTATCTCCAATTGGTTTTTCGAGTTTATGAGGAATTTAAGAATCCTAATATATTTGTACTCACTCTTTCGAGTGCTGAGTGAAAATTATTCCTAAATTTCAATTCCAATACTATATTCCGAATAAAAAATCTAAGAATTCATAAGTTCTATGGTTCTTTGTGCAAATGCTTCAAAGGATTTATACTCTTTCTTGAAACTTATAAAACCTATATTGTGTTATTCCATCATGAATTCAAAATCCCCTCTCTCAAATGCCAAATCTTAAACATCAAATCAATTAATTAATGGTCTTTTGATTGAAAGCATTAAGAATAAATAACACAAATAAATTTAAACAAAAACCTCAAAGAAATAATTATTGAAACTCAAAACATAATCTCAAGTTTAGATTACATCAATCCCTAGATGGAAGAGTTAGTTCATGATGGAAGAATAAGAAAAATTCATATTTATGATTAATAACATAGAGAAGAAAAGAGATAAAACTAACAATAACGTGCAACATACGTGCAGAAACTTTTGGACCTCATAATACGTTGAAAAATGTCGAATAAAACTTACGCTTTTAGGAAAGAGACACACTAATTTTATGCAAATCTAGTCTTCAGTGTGCAAGACATGTGCACGATTTTCATAAAAAGACAGCGGTGAGTCTAGGTGTCTAGCACCTAGGTCTTTTCTATGATACAATATCGAACAACTTCATCTAAAATTATTTATTTATATGAATTTTGTCTCGAACAAAGTAAATGAATTTAATAAGGTTAGAAATCCTCAACCTTCAAGTGGGTGGATGAAGTATAAATTACTAGTATTGGGGGAGTGGGTGACGAAACTTCAAGAGCCATTAAAATGAAGATCTCAATAGCCTGAGTTTTGATATGAAATCCCATTTGTTGAAGCTCGGTACTGTTGCTGAGGATGATGAGTTGGATATATGTCCCCATAGTTGAATCCTATAGACTTTCCTTTCTATATTTTTTAACAGATAACTAGTAATAATTAGATCATGGGGTTATGAGTGAACGGTTTTTTGAGAAAATTTTGAAAAGACTTTTGAAAGCTATATATATACGTACAGAAACACACACACATATATATTTATAAATCTACACTTAAATGTTTCGTTTATGTTTTTTCAGGGAATGAATGAATCAATTAATTTGTTGATGCTAATGGAGAAGTTTAACGAGTGTGCATGAACTTAAATTTTGTAGGTTTTAACAGACAGTGCAGTTCAAATCCTGTTTCCAGTGAGTTTTTCCTTTTCATTTCACTATTTGTTTGTATAGATTAAAATTTATAGGGTAAAACCCCCGAGAATATCGCTTCACTTTGAGCTTTAAACTGAGTGTTTTTGTTACATGATTTAGGGCTCGATAGTTGATTATGTGTTTAAATGGTCAAGTTTTGGATTATTATAAGTTCACTTCAAGTTTTATCGTTTCAAGATTATGAGTTTAAATGGTCATTCTTTTTTTTTTACTTGAATTTTTTCAGTTTCACTTCTTTTGTAGAACGGAAAGGATATATTTGACTTAAAAGCTATCTGTTTTATGAAGGGATTGATTTTAGGACATTCAGAGACAAAGGTTAATTCTTTGGAATGAAATTTTTGATTTTCAACTTCAATTCTGCAAATTAGGGTGCTGTTTCCGTGCAAGAGGCGTATGCTGATGTTTGTTTCAAAAACTTTGCGCTCGGTTGGATATGTGTAAATTGTTAGTTGAATTGTACAATAATTTAGTGTTGCACACATTCTTTGTAATTTGTTGAGATTAATGTTAGTTCAAGGAGTGTAAGTTGTATTTGACAGTGTCTTTAGATTGGAGTATTTGGCAAAAAGAGAGCACAGCCTGTTCCCCCATCACTATTGAGATCAAATTCCAGTTTGTTGAGTGGTCAAGGGAGTGCGATGCCTTCGCAGAATGCATTCCCGCCTTTCGTGTCACCTCACAACCAGTTAAACAAAATCAACATATAGTGGTGTTGGTTTTTGTGACCTAAATCCAGTTCAAATTGGGTTTAGGTTTCGTATTGTGGAGTATTGGGGTTGAAGATAACACAACAAGGTCCAAAAAGAAAAAAAGGCGGACTGACGGCGCTGGACAGACGCCCGCTTATAGCTGCAGCGATAGGAGCAAAATTGGAACAGGGAGTTCGTCGCCCGTTTCTCGCTCGAGCGACGTGCAGCGGATTGTTTTTCCTTCTTTTTCGGTTTTACGCGATTTTTAATCTAATTTCCATATTTTAGGTTAATTTTAGGGTTTGGACATCTTTATTTAGTTTAGATAGCTGAAGTTGCAGGAGTTGTATTTTTTCTCCATTGGTTGTTATTAATAAAATATTCGGTTCTTCTGGCAATTTCATTTTTTTGTTTGCTTTCTTTTAAAAGTAGACTCTTCACTTAGTTTTATAGACCAGAAGTTGTATTTTTCTCTCCATTGGTTGTTAATAAAATATTCAGTTCCTCTACCAATTTCATCTTCTTGTTTGCTTTTCTTTTAAATCTTGTTCTTGTTTATTAGTTTGTGAGATCTATACTTCATATCTCACCATATCGTCTCCTCGAATTCCTAACAAATGGAATGGCCAGTATTTCGCCTTTGTTCCCGCAATCATTGAGTAATGGGGTCCGAATTCTGAACTCTCTGTTCTTGGGAAGCAGCGGTTTATTGAAAACAGGGTTGAATCTGATCCACTTTCTGGTGTAGCAAATGAGAAAGGAAGTAATCCACCTCCATATATTTCCCATACCCTTCTGGCAACCAAATGTTGGTTGACCAGCTACACACCCAGCAACTTGATCCTCAAAATCTTCAGCATAATCAGCATTACTTACAGCAATTTTCTGTTCCTGGCAACCAACAACAGCAGCCATTTCAAGCAACTGCTATAACTTCTAGCCGTAGATGATGTAATCAAGCCAATTTGGTAGTTTCATGAATGATGATAAGTAACATGGGAATTTGTCTTAGAGTTTTTTGGGATGTATTGAGTTTATATAAATTTAGTCTTCAAATAACTTTAATCTTCATCACGTCCCACGTGTGGAGGGCGCGTGCACAATTTTTGTGAAAGTATAGCGGTGAGTCTGGAACCTTGATCTTTTGCTTGATAATGTGTTGAACCACTAAATCAAAAGTTGTTAGAGAAGGACAAATTTATTTATTTATTTAAATTCTATCAATGTTAATGAACTTATAGAGGTTAGGAAGTCCTCGACCTTCATACGGTCGCATGAAGTATACAACAAGACAAAAATAATAAGGAATGAATGCAATTGAACTCAGAGAGAGAGAGAGAGAGAGAGAGAGAGAGAGAGAGAGAAAATAGGAAAATCTAGTGGGTGACAATACCTTAGAACCATGAAAATGAAAATCTCAATTGCCTGAGTTAAGATAGGAAACTTCACTAGATGAACTACGATACTGTTTCTGAGTATGATGAGTTGAATATGTGTCCCCATAGTTCAATCTAGAAAATAAAAATAATGCTAATTAATAGTTAGACATCCATGGAGTTCCTAGTGAACGGCATGTTCAACTACTATAATTTTCACCCATTTGCTGATACTTCATTAAATTTTCCATATTGTCATGATCTGTTCGTTTTGGTGTGTAATTGCGGAGCTTGAGAAAATCCCAGGGCATTAAGACGGTTATAATTCAAAGACAGACAAGAAGTTTACATGGAGCTCCAATGGGGCAGTTTTGCCACCCAAGCATGCACTGATTGTAAAATAAGTATAAGCTGATGCTGAACTGAAATTAAGAAAAAAAAGGCAATTTGTCTTTTCAGAGCTATCACCCTGATGAAAAAAAAATTCTTGTAATAGAGCATGTGCCTAGTCAGAAATATAATGAAATCACCTTTCCTATTCTTTCTCCCGGCCCTGCTACTAAGAAAGATGTTCACTTCCTATATACGTAGGTGGGAACAGGGGAGGGTGTCAAATGTATCCCAACGGCTTACTCTGATACGGGCAAGTAGCAAGACGCCATATCAAGCATTACAATGCTACAATGCTGTTGAAACCGTCCTGGAACCTTTGCCAGTCTTCGCTGGTTCACGCACAGATATTATAATTTCTTGTGTGGTAGTCAGACACCAAATAACCAGTTATACAGATGAACCATCAGAAAAATAGCAAACATACTGATGCAACTGAAGTTATATGACACTCATAGCAAGAAGGATCATTTGCACATTAAATCATTATTTTAACAAACTATCATGCGCCATAAAGTTTCTATGAAAAATTGAAACAAGAAATAACTAATAAAGCTCTTTGTGACTGCAGCTAAAATATTTTATAATCAAAACAAACCCACACAACATCTTGCTTAGATGGAATGGGTATCAATGTCGAAAAATTGCAACTTTCCTTTACTTTGGATAAGATTTCAGATTTGACATATTTGGCTTTTAGATCTGACAATTTTTACACATAAGGAACTAGCTCTCAATTATAAAAAACGGCATATGTAATTGCTTTTTCATCAAGAAAGAAGGCAGACCTTTTTGTTGGAAATTGCTTTAAAACAAGAGAAAGATTGGTTAAAAATTGAAAGCCAAGCATTGGAAAAGTGTGACATTATGTCAACCTCAGCCAAAACGTAACCCGTTTATTTGTTATTTGCTGCTTCAAAATACGGGGCTCGAGGGCGAAGCCCCCGAAAGAATGGGGATCAACCTACCTGGTCAGGTCGCGGGGGTCGAGGGGGAAACGCCCCCAAAAGAGAATTTTGATTTTCATGTATAACTAGTGTCTCAAAACCAATTTCAGATGAATGAGAAATTGGGGTTCAAAATTGGAAGGAAAAAAGGTGGAAAATCGGATGACACTGTCGCTCGAGCAACAATATCACTCGCTTGAGCAACGTAGCAAGCGGACAGCGGACGAAAATCTGGAAACACATGACTGTTGTGTTTTGGCTTACACTACTTCGTCAACAACCCTTCAACATCTATAAATAGGACCCTTGGGATGTCCCATTCTTCACACCAATGATATACAATCATATAGCATTCGTTTTCTCTCATTTCTCAACCAAATTCTTACATTCTTGTTGTATAAATTCTGGTTTTCTTCACTTTGCATACCGGAGTTCATAAACCAAGTTCTGGTTCACCATTTCTTGTGTGTTGTAGTGCTACTCACACAAGAAGACAATCGTTGTATCTTGGGAGTTGATTGCCATAAATCGTAGGCACTATTGCGGGGCAAATTCGACTTAAGGACAAAGTGTTCAACAATTGCCTCAACTTTGATATAATTGCTGCTATATTGCACATTTTTTAGGATTTATTTGGAGTCCATTTCCTATTGTTACTCTGCCGAAATTTCTAGTGAATTTTAAAGGTAATTTGAAGAATTTCCCGGCGTTGTTTGTCACTCCATACACGAAATTTTCCAACACTTTTATCATTGTAAAAAACGATGAGTAAAATAGCAATTATGATTTGTCTAGGCATCAAAGTACCTAGATTTCCAAGTAAAGCAGGATACTACTCGCTATGAACGTTGAATTCTTGGTTTTGTTGCGAATACCCAATGTTATGATTTTGCATCAAAAGCCACATAATAAGAAAATGATCATGGTAAACTGCAGTTAAAAGCAATATTGCCATCCTTTGAAGTTAATTACCTTGAGAACCACCACGGGAAGATAGATCTCCGGATAGCAGATAACCATTTATATAGAAAGTAGCATTTTCAAGAGCATTCGAGCCACTTAGAAATGACATATATAAATAATAATGGTTTACGGCTTGAAACTGGTTTTGGGAGAATGGTATACCCTTAGTTGAATAAATTCCTTGAAAGTTGTACCATATGTGGAGCTGCAAGATCTAAGTGTCACTTAAATAACACACATGTTCACATAGAAGTTTGATGCCATTTTGAAATTGTTAATACTGCTGCATTAGATGATCATAAGATCATGCATCATATCTTTGACAATTCCAGTTGCATGCTATTGACATTTAGCATTGATACTTTTGTTGTCATTTGTCCTATATTTTTTATGTACTAAATTCTAGCTTAAGTTATATTTTACAAGCTAAGTAAAGTAAGGTGTTGCAGTGATAAAGCAGCTGTCAAATATGTAAGATGGTAGTAGGTAAAGATAGTGGTTGGTTAGACACTTTTGTGATGTAAAAGAATGATGGATGGTATATATGTTTCAGCCGGTTTGTCTTACTCAATTATGTATGGATGAAAATTAATATTTTTCATCTCTTTTGAGTTCAGATAACAACAATTGTATCAGAGCTTAAATCGGACCTTAAAAGGGCTGTAAAGAGCTAAAGAACTGAAGAGACCGGTAAGAACGTTACTAGCAACTCTGAGAGAAAACCAGAAAGGAACCTTCATACTAGCCAAACGTACGAGTGTGAGTGATGGCTTCTAGTGGTTTTATAGCACCTTTGCCTTCAGTATTTACAGGAGAAAACTATGACTTCTGGTCTGCAAATATGAAAGAATATCTGAAGGCATACAACCTCTGGGAGATCACAGAAACTGGGGCTGAACCTCTTCCATTGAGAGCAAATCCCACCATTGCACAACTGAAGCAACATAGTGAAGAAATTGCTAAGAAGTTTAAAGCTCTTTCCTGTATCCAATCAGCTATCTATCTTCACTAGGATTATAACTTGTCAAACAGCAAAAGCAAGCTTGGGACAGATTAAAAGAGGCAATGACAGAACCAGGCAAATGCAGGTCTTGAATTTGATAAGGGAGTTTGAAACTCTAAAAATGAAGGATTCAAAATCTGTTAAGGAGTTCTCTTATAGGTTGATGAATATGGTGAATCAAATCAGGTTGTTAAGTGATGATTTGCCAAACAAAAGAGTAGTGGAAAAAGTCTTGATCAGCTTACCTGAAAAGTTTGAAGCTAAGATCTCCTCACTTGAAGATTCTAGGGATTTGTCTGTTATCTCCTTGTCTGAATTAGTTAATGCTCTGTAAGCCACAGAGCAAAAGAGATTAATAAGGCAAGATGAATAGATTGAAGGTGCCTTACTTGCTAAGGGAAAGCATAAAGCTCAAACGAGCTATGCTGTGAACAAAACAATTAATGAAAAGAAGAAAACTGAGAACCAGAAAGGTGCTGGTAAAGGAGGTAAATATCCACCTTGTCCACATTACAAGAGGAATGGACATTCACCAAAATGGTATTGATTCAGGCCAGGAGTGCAATGTAGGGCTTACAAATAATTTGGCCATATAGAGAAAGTTTGTAAAAACCATAAGGAGAAACAAGAACCACAACAAGCCCAAGTTGTAGAGAATCACCAGTAGGAAGAACATTTGTTCACGGCTTTGAACTTGAAGGTCTGCAGTAGTGATGAAGCTTGGCTATTGTACAGTGGCTGCACTCATCATATGACCTCCAATCCTAACATCTTTGTAGAGTTGAATGATGTATATATATCAAGAGTTAAAGTGGGGAATGGAGAGTTTGTTGAGGTCAAGGGTGTTGGTGAAATCTCTGTACAGACCTCTACAGGTACCAAGTATATATCTGATGGTTTATATGTTTCAAACATTGATCAAAATTTAATATGTGTTGGTCAATTGATTGAGAAAAATTATACATTGGTATTTAAAGATAAGGGATGCACTATACTTGATCCTAAAAATCAAGAAATAATGACCATTGGCATGAGAAATGGGAGCTTCCCATTAGAATGGAAAAATGTAAGAGATCAGGTACTTGCAGGAACTGTTATTGAGTCTGCTTTATGGTACAAAAGGTTTGGTCATACTAACTACACTTCACTTAAGTAAATGTATGATCTGGGATTAGCTGAAAATGTTCCTAAAATTAGTCATGATAACTGTATGTGTGATATATGCCAACTTGGGAAACAAACCAGGTTTTCTTTTCCAAATAATCAAGCAAAAAGGGCTATAAAAAGGCTTGAACTGATACATTCAGATGTCTATAGACCAATGAGGAATGGAAGCAAATACTTTGTTCTCTTCATTGATGATATGTCAAGAATGTGTTGGGTATATTTCTTAAAGATGAAATCAGAGGTATCAAGTGTGTTTCAGAGGTTCAAAAGTTTGGTGAAAAATGAATGTGATAGCAAAATCAAAGACATCGGGTTTGATAATGGAACAGAGTACTGCTGCAGCCAGTTTGACAAATTTTGTAAAGAGATGGAGATAAAACATCAATTAACTGTTCCCTATTCTCCACAGTAGAATGGAGTATGTGAAAGAAGGAATATAACAGTTATAGAGATGGCTAGATGCTTGATGATTGAGAAGAAAGTTTCAAGAGAGTTTTGGGCAGAAGCTGTGAATACTGTCGTATATCTACTCAACAGATTGCCTACAAAATCATTAGATAAATAGACTCATTTTGAAGCTTGGTATGGAACTAAACCATATGTTTCTCATCTGAAAGTGTTTAGGAGCCTCTGCTATACACATGTACCTGAAGTGAAGAGAGATAAGTTGAGTAAAAAGGCAGAGGTTGGGGTTCTAGTAGGCTATTGTAGCAATGCAAAAGGGTATAGAGTCTTCAATCCTCATACCAAGAAAATAATCTCTAGCAGGGATATTAAAGTTGATGAAGAAGCCTCTTGGAATTGGGAATCAACTGGTGACAGTCAATCTCAAATTTCAAAAGCAACACCTCAGATAAATAATGCTGATGTCAATAAAGAAGAGGTAACATCTGATAGTGAGTCTGATTTAGAGAATATTGTTCTAAGAATAAGGCCACTTGCAGATATATATATATGCTAGGTGTAATTTAGCCACTTTGGAACTTTCAAACTTTGCTGAGGCTACAAGCTCAAAAGAATGGTTGGCTGCAATGAAAGAGGAGTTAAATATGATTGAGAAAAATGGGATCTGGTTGATGGTTGACAGACCAAGAGATAAGACTATAATTGGGGTTAAATGGGTGTATAAATCAAAACTGAATCCACATGGCTCGGTGAACAAGCTAAAGGCCAGACTGGTAGTAAAGGGGTATGCTCAACAATATGGTGTAGACTTCAATGACACATTTACACCAGTAGCAAGGTATGAAACCATCAGATTGTTGTTTGTAATAGAAGTACATAGAGGCTGGGAGATTTACCAATTAGATGTCAAGTCAGCATTTCTGAAGGACACTTAGAGGAGGAAATATTCATTAATCAGTCAGAAGGTTTCCAAGTTGCTGGGAACGAGGACAGAGTATATTTGCTAAAGAAAGCCTTGTATGGCTTAAAATAAGCTCCAAGAGTCTGGTATAGTAATATGAACATATGAATATGATTGGATTTTTAAGAAGCTTGAATGAGCAAACCTAGTACATAAAGGAAGAGATGTTGAAGGAGAAAAAGAAGATGAGCATCATCTCATTATATGTGGGTGATCTTCTGATTAATGGTAGCAGTTGTACATTAATTGAGCAGGTAAAGGATGAATTGAAAAAAATATTTGAGATAACGGACCTTGGAAAGATGCAGTACTTTTTTAGCATGGAAATATCTCAAACTCAAAAGGCGATATTTGTTTGCTACAAGAAATACATCAGAGAGATGTTAAAGAAGTTCAATATGGAAAGATGCAAACCAATAAGTACTCCGTTAGTTTTGAATTTGAAACTGATGAAGGATGATAGAGCCAAGAAGGTAAATGAGAAAGTGTATAGAAGCATAGTTGGATGCCTATTATATCCGACTTCTACCAGACCAAATATCTCATTTGTAGCTAACATCTTATCCAGGTTTAGACAGGAGCCCAGTGAACTTCATTTCCAGGTAGCTAAAATCATGTTGAGATATGTAAAAGAAACACATGTGTTGGGGATTTTGTTCAGTAGATCAGAAAAGCTGCTGCTCACTGGTTTTATAGATAGTGACTGGGCTGGTTCAATTGATGATATGAAAAGTACCTCGGGCTATGTATTTTATGTTGATTCAAACATAGTGATGCGAACCCCGTAGCAACGGTGACTACGAAACCCATAACTGGATTGATGCGGAACCAATTATACCAATTAAATCCAGTTTTGGATTTGAACCCAACAAGGTGAACTAAAAAATCCAATGATAACGACGATACGTTGAACCCCTTGATTAGACAATGAAAAACCCACGATTCGATGTTCAAACGCCACAAGATTTAGATCTTGATAAGTTCGATTGATTGTTCAATGGTAGAACAAGGAAAGCAATAACCTCTCGATTAATAATTTTTCAAAAGTTTTTTTAAGAATGAATGTTTTTGGTATTTATACCAAATCCTAGAAACTAGGTAAGAAATGTGCATAATCTCATAAATAAGGTAGGAGATGACTAAAAATAGAATTATAGTAAAATAAGGAAATTCGCGAAACAAAATAAAATTCCTTCCTTTGGGCGTAGGGACCCTTCCAGTGGGCGCAGAAGCGCCTTGGAATGGCACGGGGGTTCCAATGTCCCCTGTAATATGCGGCTTCCAGTTGGCATGGGGGTGCCTAGTAATGGTGCTGGCGTGGGGCGCTACCACCCCCTGTCTTCCAGATTCAGCTGCTTGAATCAAGCTCATCCATCCCGATTTCGACCTCGACCCCAACAAGGAACTTGCTCCAATATTCGTTACGATTGCCATATCATCAACCGTAGCTTGAACAAGCAATGTCATCGCTTCTTTCACCTGCTTTGCCCTTGATCGAGTCATCGATCATTCTTCCACTAGCAATGGATCCTTCCCCAGACTTGCCCTCATCTTGATGGTATCTTGGATCATATCATCCCCTCCTTCTTCGAAAGGATTCGCCATCCAATCTACACCTACATCAAATAGCGATAGATCAACAACATTAAATGTAGCTAAAATATTATACTCACCTGGGAGATCCACTTTGTAGGCATTATCGTTGATCTTCTCGATGGCTTGGAATGGACCATCCCCATGCGGTTGCAACTTAGACTTCATCTGATCCGAAAAGCGCTCTTTCCTGAAATGTACCCAAACCCAATCTCCTGGTTCAAATGTCACGCACTTTCTACCTTTGTTTGCTTTCGTTGCTACGAGCTTACTCTTCTCCTCAATTTGCATCCTAACCTTCTCATACAGCAACTTCACCAACTCAGCTTTTCGCTTATCATCCAAGCTACCTCGATCATTTACAAGCAAAGGCAATAAATCCAAAGGTGTTAGTGATTAAACCCATAAACAACTTCAAATGGCGAAAACGAAGTAGTAGAGTGTACAGCTCTATTATAAGCAAATTCAATAAAAGATAAACTCCTCCCAACTTTTCAAGTTCTTATTGATTACCGTACGAAGCAAATGAGTCATTGTTCTATTAACTAATTCAGTTTGTCCATCAGTTTGTAGATGACAAGTAGTAGAAAACAACAATTTAGTATCTAACTTATTCCACAAAACATACCACAAATGATTCAAAAACTTAATATCTCGGTCTGACACTATGCTCCTAGGGACCCCATGCAAACGTACTATCTCCCTAAGGAACAAATCGGCAATATTGGTAGCATCATCAGTTTTGTGGTATGGTACAAAATGCGCTATTTTACTAAACATATCCACCACAACAAATATGGAATCTCAACCATTTCTTGTCCTAGGTAAACCCAACACAAAATCCATTGAAATATCCACCCAAGGTTCATTAGGTACAGGCAAAGGAGTATACAAACCATAAGGTAAAACTTTAGACTTAGCCCTTTTACAAATTATGCATTTCCCACAAACTCGTTCTACATCACTCCTCATTTTAGGCCAATAGAAGTGTTCTCTTAACATATCTAAAGTCTTTTGCACCCCAAAATGACCCATTAGACCCCCCCCCCACCCCCCACTGTGTGCTTCCCTTACCAATAATTCACATATAGAACAAAACGGAATACACAATTTATTTTCCTTAAACAAATACCCCTCATACTGATAAAATTTATCGATAGCCCCCTTATTGCATGATTCATAAATGCCAGAGAACTCAAGATCACTCACATACAGGTCTTTAATGTGCTCAAAGCCAAGTAATCGTGCACTTAAAGAGTTTAGAAGCACATACCTTCGAGATAATGCATCCGCAACCACATTTTCCTTACCTTGCTTACACCGGATGACATAGGGAAATGACTCTATAATTTCATCCACCTCGCGTGCCTTTTGTTCAGCTTACCTTGACCCCGCAAGTGCTTTAAAGACTCGTGATTAGTGTATATCATAAACTCCTTAGGCCACAAGTAGTGCGCCAAGTCTCCAATGCCCGAATAAGCGAGTACAACTCCTTGTCATATGTATGATAGTTCAAAGCAGCACCATTCAGCTTTTCACTGAAATATGATATAGGCCTACCATCCTGCATCAACACTGCTCTAATACATATTCCTGATGCATCACACTCAATCTCGAAGGTCTTGTCAAAGTTAGGTAATGCCAAAACAGGAGCCTTACATAATCTATCATTGATAATATTAAATGCATGTTCTCGTGCATCACCACCTATGAAAAACCTACGCTCTTCTTGACAATTTCAGTGAGTGGTGTAGTGATTTTGCTAAAATCTTTTACAAACCTCCTATAAAAGCTAGCCAGCCCATGGAAACTCCTAACATCAGTTATGCTCTTAGGTGTTGGCCAATCTTTTATAGCTTTAATTTTCTCTTTATCAACTTCTACCCCATTAGCCCCAACCACAAATTCTAGAAAGACAACATTTTCCATGCAAAAGTTACACTTTTTAAAATTAGCATACGGTTGTTCTTTCCTTAGCACTACAAGCACACAACTTAAATGTTCCAAATGTTCATCAAGGGTCTTGCTATAGATTAAGATGTCATCAAAATAAACTACAACAAAATTTCCTATAAAAGCACGCAAAACATGATTCATCAATAGCATAAAAGCGTTTGGTGCATTAGTGAGACCAAACGGCATGACCAACCACTCATACAATTCATATTTAGTTTTAAATGCCGTTTTCTATTCATCACCATCCTGCATACGAATATGATGGTACCCACTTTTAAGATCAATCTTACTAAAACTACAAGCACCATGCAACTCATCTAGCAACTTATCTAGCCTAGGTATAGGGTGATGATACTTTACCGTTATATTGTTGATAACCCTGCAGTCCACACACATCCTCCAAGTTCCTTCCTTCTTTGGCACCAATAGGGCTAGCACGGCGCATGGGTTCAGGCTCTTTCTCACGTAACCTTTGCTCATCAACTCCTCCACTTGCCTTTGAAGCTCCTTCGTCTCTTCGGGATTGCTTCGGTATGCTGGTCGGTTTGGAATGACAGCTCCAAGTATGAAGTCAATTTAGTGATCAATGCCTCGAATTGGTGGTAGTCCACTTGGCATGTCCTCTGGAAACACATCTTCAAATTCCAACAACAAAAATCAAACTGGGGAGGGGTGTGTGAGATTCCTCAAAGTTGAGGAGGGACTCCTTGTATACCAACAACAACATTTGTCTTTTATCAATCATAGCCTTTTTAAATTCACTCCCATTTGCAAAGAAGTTCGCTTTCGACTTTTCTCTCCACTCGACTGGCTCTTTTTCTCTCATCTCTTGTGGCATCTCTCTCATTTTCCCCATCTCAGCCACCTCATTATTTTCTCTCTTACTCATTAACTCACTGTTTTCTCTCTTCTCACGTGGCCTCTCTCTCTTTTCCCCACTCTCGGTCACCTCACCATTTTCTTTCATTTTTGTAGACTCTCTTGATCTTCTCTTTTCCTCATTCCTCAATTTAGTTTGGTCTTCATAAACTTTTGCCGGTGTTAATGGCGCAAGAGTAATACTCATTCCCTCCTTGACAAAGATATACTGATTCATGTACCCATCATGTGTAATTTTCCTATCATACTGTCATGGCCTGCCCAACAGAATATGGCACGCTTGCATAGGTACCACATCACATACAACCTTGTCACTATAACTCCTAATCGATAAAGCAACCATCACTCGTTTATTCACCCTAACTTATCCACTCTCATTCAACCATTGTAATTTATAAGGTCTAGAGTGCTTAAACAATACTAAACTCAATTTCTCAACTAAGGTTGTGCTAGCCAAATTTGTGCAACTCCCACCATCGATGATTAGACTACATACCTTATCGTGGATGTGACACCGAGTATGGAATATGTTTTCCCGCTGTTGCTCAGTATCTTCCACCTTGACTTGAGTGTTAAGAGCCCTCATTGTGACCAACAGCTCACCAACAGCAAATTCCACTTTCCTCTCTTCATCAACCTCCTCTAATGTTGGCATGTCATCATATTCTCCTTCAACTTCACTCACTACCTCTCATCATCTCGTAGAGTCATTAACCTTTTGTTAGGACACTGAGAAGTGATGTGCCCCGTTCCTAAACACCGAAAACATTTTATATCCCTACTCCTTAGTTGCTGTGACTCCAGCTTGGGTATGGTCTTGCAAGCACTTTCTTCCTTTCCCCTCTACATTTCATTCCTTCCATTAACTACTGCTTCATTCACTTTATTACCTTCCCACCTCAACTTCCAATTTGGGTTAGGAGACAAAGTGTTCACCGATTGCCTCGCAGTTTCCTTCTTCTTCAACTGTCTTTCCACCTTCATGGCTACATGCAACATATCTTCCAACTCTACATAATGCTGTAATTTCACCACATTAGCAATCTCCTTATTCAACCCATTCAAGAACCTAGCCATAGTAGCTTCTCGATCTTCCTCTACATTTACCCTAATCATCAAAATCTCCATCTCCTTATGATAATATTCTATACTCTTCGACCCCTGATACAAACTCTGCAATTTCTGATGAAGTTCCCTATAGTAATGACTAGGTACAAACCGTTTTCTCATCACCGCCTTCAATTCATCCCAAGTATTTATAGGTCTCTCCCGATTCCGACGCCGTGAAGTAACTACTTGATCCCACCAAGTGATGGCGTAGTCAGTGAATTCCAACACCAAAATCTTCACCTTCTTATCCTCATAATAGTTATGGCAATCAAAAATCAACTCCACATTCTTCTCCCATTCTAGATATGCCTCGGAATCACTTCTATCCTTGAATTGTGGAATCTTCATTTTTATATTACCCAAATTACCATCAACGTCACCTCCATAATTATTTCTACCACGTCGTTCAAACCTATCTCCTTTATACCCCCGTCGTTCCATCTCATCCCTTTCATACACATCTTCACCACATTCACTACCGATCTTATGTTCATCCATCCTAGGAACTCGTCGACTCGCCCTTCTATTGTGAGGTACACTCGCTAGTTATTCTCTACTAAGATTTACCATTGACGCATTCAATTGTTCCATCCTTGCTCCCATATCCATCAACAACCGTTCAAACTTGTCCATCATATCATCCTGTAAATTGGTATGATTACCGTTCCTACTGGAATTTGAGTCTTCCATGTTTGACATTCTCTCAATTTATGCCTTACCAAGTTCACTCGAAATCGCTCAATTGGCTTTTACTCTATAATAATCTCAATCTCTACCTTTTACCTCTCACTGCTTTCACCAAGTGCTTCCAAAGACAACAATGAACTCACCGGATCAAATTTGACTTCAAAATCCGAATATGTGGATGATTGTGACCCAAGAGGAGTATAGAAATTTTGGAATAACAATGGGAAGAACACAAGAGAATTCAACTATAATTTTGACTCAAAGTGGATGACAAAGAACAAATTGATGATCTGAAGTTGTAGAATATTGGTAGTAAATCAATCAAACAAAATTCAATTTTTTTGTGCCATACAGATGAACAGTACCGTATGTGAATAGCTTTTTTTACGGATGAATAGTAACCACGATGAACAGTAACTTTTTTTTAACTCAAGATTATACTACCAACAATGAAATTATGGATCTAGGAACTAAAAATGAAGAACGACTCAAGAACAAGAAGAAATTAAGAAAGAAACGGAATTAAATGACTCAACAAAGAAAATAAGGGATATAACCTGATGAAATTGGAGCCAAAGCTCTGATACCAATTGATATGAATCCCGTAGCAGCAGTGATTAAGGAAATTTCATAAGTAATGTAGGAGATTGATTAAATATAGAATTCTAGTAAAATAAGAAAATTCGCGAAACAAAATAAAATTCCTTCTGGAAGCGACGTAGCCGCACTTTCTTTGGGCGCGGGGGCGATCCCAGTGGGCACGGGGGGCCAATGCCCCCTATAATATGCGGCTTCCAGTTGGCGTGGGGGCGCCTAGTAATGGCACGGGGGCGCCACTACCCCCTGTCTTCCAGGTTCAGCTGCTTGAATCAACCTCATCCATCCCTGTTCCAGCCTCAACCCCAACATGGAACTTTTTCCAATCTTCGTCACGATCGCCATATCATCAATCGTAGCTTGAACAAGCAATGTCATTGCTTCTTTCACCTGCCTTGTCCTTTATCGAGTCATCAGTCATCTTCCACTAGCAATGGATCTTTCCCCGGACTTGCCCTCGTCTCGATGGAACCTTGGATCGTATCACATTGTGTGCTGGAATTCCATGAATCAGAAAATTGTAACTCAATCTACTGTAGAGGCAGAATACATAGTAGCTTCAAAGGCCATCAATCAAGTTATTTGGCTAAGGAAAGTGTCGGAGGATTTGGAGCACAAACAAGATGAAGCCACAACCATCTTTTGTGACAACCAGTTAGCTGTGGCAATGGTGAAAAATCCAGTTTTTCATGGAAGGACAAAGCACATAAAAATCAAATATCATTCAATAAGAGAAGCTCAAGATAGGAAGGATGTGTAACTGATGCATTGCAGCTCTGTGCTGATATTTTCACTAAGTCATTGCCTAAAGGATTATTTGAAACATTAAAGAGTTTCTTTAGTGTTTCCAACAAAGTCTCAAGGAGCAATATTGACATTTAGCATTGATACTTTTGTTGTCATTTGTCCTATATTTTTTATGTACTAAATTCTAGCTTAAGTTGTATTTTACAAGCTAAGTAAAGTAAGGTGCTGCAGTGATAAAGCAGCTGTCAAATGTGTAAGGTGGTAGTAGGTAAATATAGTGGTTGGTTAGACACTTTTGTGATGTAAAAGAATGATGGCTGCTATATATGTTTCAGCTTGTTTTTCTTGCTCAATTATGTATGGATGAAAATTGATATTTTTCATCTCTTTTGAGTTCAGATAACAACACATGCACCTTACGTGCAGACAATTTTTGACCTCAAAGTATCTTTTCCAACATTGTATTAAAGCTTAAGTGTTAAGGAAGGGATATATTGATTCATGTAAAAAAATTCTTCAACATGCTTCTTACATGCAGGTTGTATTTATTTTTTATATACGTGCACAATTTTTGTAAAAAGGGTTGCAGTGAGTGTAGAGAACATAGGTCATATGCTTGATACTTATTTTGAACTAACTCATGTAGAAACAAAAGTTATTAGAGAGGGACAAACTTTATTTATTTCTTTATCTTTTTTAAATTTTATGTGCAAAGTAATTGAACTTATCAATGTTAGAGAAACCTTCATGTAATATGATGAAGTATGGAACTCGGCAAAAATAATAAGTAGAGAATCCAAGAGAAATATAGAGAGAGCATATTGGAAATGGGTGAGAATGCCTAAGAACCATGAAAACGAAGATCTCGATAGCTTGAGGTTAGATATGTGATGAATCAAATACATTAGGTTTAACTGCTTAATTATTTAGATTAATATTTAAAGCATGTTTAATTATGATCCTCAGTGTTATTTTTGTCATTTATTTGCTAGGATTTACTTTGTAATATGTAGGATTTACTATTTAAGATACACTTACAACATCGTTATTTTTTCATTGTTTATTGAATAAAAAACATAGAACTTAGAATTTCCAATTCTTTTCGGTCCGATATCAATAATTTTCGAAATAAATGATTTTTTTGATCAAGATCACTTATTCGTTACTCGTGCACAAATAAACAAATAATTGATTTCTAAATTCGCATTATTCTTTGTGAATCTACGTGTTCTTAGGATTGTTCAAGTGTTCTTCTCTATTTATCGCTTTCACCTATATCATTTGGTATCACAGCTTAGCTACACCTTGAGTTTGTGAAGTTCGACAGCAGTTGTGTTTTGTGACACCTTTTTTTGCCCCTTTCAGTCTAGAGATGGAAGAATCTTTGTATTTGAATAATAATGGTGATGACGTTCCTCCAATTTTTTGGTTAGATGCAACTTTTCTTTACTTCGGATCAGATCCTACAATGTTAAACATAGGCAGCAGGCTGCCAAATCTGCTTAAAACTCAAAACAGCATATGTAATTACTGTTTCATGACAATGAAGACAGACCTTTTATGATTATGAAAAATAATGAGTAAAATGCATAGCTCATCAGTTGTTACCCAACTCTGTAAGGTTCGAGAATTAATTTTAGTTTTGTAAACTAAAGAATGCAAATCATTGTTCTCATCCCAACCACAAAAAGAAAGCCCTTAAACATACATATCATACATATAAACTCCATAAGATCAAGCGTCAATTTTTTGACAAATCCAGTTACACGCACCTTAAGTGCGTCCTACGTGCAGACTCTTTACTAAAAATCACACATTAGATGTAGTTCTTGCAGCTTGTTTAACACCATGTGAAAGACCTCCAATATTTGACGAATTTCTTGATACACAAGGCTAGTACACATTTGGTAAGTTGATGTTTCCGTTAACATGTGCAGCAGTTGGACGGTTCCTGTAGATATCACAAGAAATATTAATTTCATTCTGTACCTTATGCATTTACAGTAAATAGAAAGTAGGGTATGTTTGGTACATGATATGGGCTAGGATTACAAAGTATGGTAAAGAATTCAAACAGTTCAATCTACCCTTCCGAACAAGCGGGTAATGTATACCAGCGGATTGATTCAGAACAGCACTGGAGAACCAGGCTGAGGAGAAAAGAATGTGCAAGAAATATTTTGTGGGATGACTAGAACTCGAATTCGATCCATCTGGTGCTGATTGCATCAATATTATCAACATAAATTTTGTGTTACAGAAAATTAAAATCTTATGAAGCACAAAAATAATGCGTGAACTGCATGATGCACAAAGAAAATGATCTTTTTTTTTTTTAAAATCAAATGGCCTCTTTATTCCCCTCAAGAGAAATAAAGCAATATGTGCCACTTCTCAATTCATGAGAAAGAAATACAATGTCCGGAACAACAGAAGTTTTGAGAATTCAAGAGAAGGTCACAACGAGACTTACTCGGGGGATGTTTTTTATTTGCATTCATGCCTTTTGGAAAGAGCAACTAAATCAAGTTCTAGACGCCTTTCGCGTGGGTCGGAACTTACCCAACAAGGAATTTTGCTACCTTATGACCATTATAGTTACAGTCCCCGTTCAGGCGACAACCGAATTTGAACCGGGGAAAAAGGATTTGCAGTCCCCCGCCTTACCACTCGGCCATGCAGCCAAAACGATACAAAATGGATATGATAATTTTCCTGGATTACGGAATTTGTGCAGATGTGGTAGAGGGGCACATTAAATCCTTGTTTGTCTATTAGTTTTCACTTCTTCTCTTCAGTTAGGAACGATGAATCTCTCTATGATAAACACTTCCGTTTTACAAGTTCTTTATTACGAGTAGTTCCTACAAAGGATTGGGCCCCGGTGAACGGCGGTCATAACTATAATGGTCCCAAGGTAGCGAAATTCTCGGGAATGTGTCCTAATATTTGGCCTCATTCTTCTTTTGATAATCGATTTAGCCTCTGATCAAAGTGTGGAATGATCTATTAGCCTCGCCCTTGCTTATCATACAAATTGAGAAAATAACTAAATAAATTACAATGTTTACAGAACAGCATATAACTAACTTCCACAACTTGGAAATGAAAAGATTTTGCGAAGTTATATGCTCAGAAACATTTCTTGTCAATTTCTAGGTCTTAGGATTGAAAACTCAATAGCAACCTCTCACGTGAGTTCTTGTTTTCACAAGAGGCGCTATGTCTCTCAGTCAAGTGAACCATTAGTGGAGCTCTCTATGGTGGAAGAATCATCCTCTAGTATACTTGTAACAAATCAAGAATTTCACAAAGTACTTAATTGGGTTGAACTCAATGTACAAACATTCCATGTAGAAGAGTACATATTTATGAACTTATAGCTTGTTTGGTGAAGTAGAAAAGAAGCATAAGAACATTTTCAAGAGATTCTCTAAATGCAAAATGCTCTTTATTTTAAAGAGCTAATACTTAAAAATAAATTACAAGAGATTTTTTATCTCAACTTTTTAAAATAAAGAGTGGGTTTAACTTTCCAAATTTAGAAGTTAAACTCAGTCACTATTCTTAATGTACAACAATTGCATTTAGTAAATCACATATTTCAACACTCTATATCTTAAACTATTCAAACCATATTTAAATTGATTGGCCATTGAAAAATAAAAAAATTATAATAAATAAAAATATGAGGAGAAATTAATAAATATTTCTTGAGAAAAGCAAAATGAAGAACCAAAATAGAAAGCATTATTGGAGTAAATAAAAAAATTGGCTCTCTTTATTTCAAGATGCTATCTATAATGCATAAGATGCTCTTTATAAATAAAGAGTCTCTTGGAGATACTTTAACTATTAGCTCAAAACTCATCGTCGGTGGAAATTATTAATGTGCCCTTACAATAAACTAAACTCCAATTATAAAATTCGTTTTATCGAGACAATGAAAAGAAAATAAATGAAAGAGAATAAAAATGAAAAAATAAACATAAAAGTTTGAACTTCGGTTTCTGAATCAATGTACGGAGAGCCACTATATCGCATACCACTTTTTGATTTGCCTAATGTACAATGTTTCCTAGAGCACAACATTGGACTAGAAGGCTAGAACTAAATCACAAATATAAAGTGACGAACTCATAACTCATTTTCTGCAATGAATTGTGCCTCAT
Organism: Fraxinus quadrangulata; assembly: GCA_903798255.1. Lineage (NCBI taxonomy): Eukaryota > Viridiplantae > Streptophyta > Magnoliopsida > Lamiales > Oleaceae > Fraxinus > Fraxinus quadrangulata. The sequence goes on from CAIGRB010143232.1 coordinate 31,886, forward strand.
CTTTTGGCTTGTTGCCACTGGAAAATGTAGTGATGAAACATAACTCCCACTAAAATAAAAATTATAATGTAAAGGTACAAGCAAAAGATTAAAGTCCACATCTCAGCAGCAGTCTTTGAGTGTTGGAGGTTCAAGACGAGGTTGGATTCGATAAATCCGAGAATCCATTTATCGAATCCACGTCATTACTTGGGCATCCTTGACTTCCCATTTGACATAGAGATCTGGGTCTGTGCTTTTAGCAGGAGCAGGTTTGCTGCCATCAACATGACCACATAGATCCTTGCCTTCGACAAAAACCTTGAAGTGGAATTTCCAGGCTGAGTAATTTTTTCCATTTAACAAATCAAGAAGGCATCAGACTTTTCTAAAGGCATGATTATGGGAAATTTATCGAGAATAACCAAGATCTAAGAACAGAACAAGAGTTTTCAAAGTTGTGGCTCTGATAACATAACAAATTAGATAGTTTTTTGTGAGAAAAATATATCCTCTCTTGAAAAAGAATACAGATTAGGTCCTAATTGTAATTGGCTATTCCCATTTTCAAAATCATTGTTAATTGAGTCGTATTTAAAATCAAATAGTTGGGAATTGGTAGTATAGGTTTTGAAGGAGTCAAAGATGGACCAATAAGAAAAAGTTGGCGCAAAAACGCTCGCCAAACATGCATGTGGTGCTCGAATGTGTTTTTTAGTAATACGGTCGCTCGCCATCCACGAGGGAGTCAGCTCGAGTAGCATATTTATCCAAGAAAGACCTGATTGTGATTTTACACGGTTTTTCCAATCCTATACAACCTCAAACACTACCTGTTACAAATACCCAAGCATAGGTCCATCCCAAAGTATGTTGAATCATTATTTCATACTGGAGAACACATTATTTAAGATCAATTACACATCCAAAGATCTCTTGATTCAACCATAAGATCAAAGCTTCATATTCCAAATTTCCAAACATCTTGTATTATTGGTTAAGCCTTTATTTCATACAAGAGAACATCCTATAAAGATCAAATGTTGATTCCATTACTCTTTTGCTTCAACCAAAGGTCAAAACACAAAAGATTTAACATCATTTTTTATTTTTCTTCTTTTCCTCATATAACATATCAGGATAAGAAGGTATCAACCCCATAGTAGTCATCTTCATTGTTTTGGGCATAGTTTGTTTCAGAACCTGTTGGAGAAGAACTATTTTGAATAGATGTGGATTTCTTAGAAGTTGACTCAATCAGAGAAGCAATTTTTTCAGATATAATTGCTAACTCTTCTGGTGTTTTGCATTGATGAAACATTGATGAGAGTCTTGATCTTCTACAAGAAAATTGGCATGATTTTCTAATTCCTTTTTAGAGACCTTTGGAATGTCAATATTTTTTTGCTCTTGAATCCATGAATTGCTAGGCTTTGAACAACAATTAGTTTCATGAAATTATGACCACCATTTTACTTTGAATTTTAGAACTATACATTTACACTATATTCGAAATCTGGTCTTTGAACAACATTGAAGCCCCAACAGAATATCCATGAAATTTTAAAATTGAAGGCAAACTAGAATAAAATACTTTCTTGAGGATTTAAAAATTGTGTTTGCTTTAAATTTGAAGTATTTAAATCCTTGATCAGTAAGATTGGGTAAAACCATTTCATCAAATCTAAAATATTCAAACCAAATTTGAAATCATTTTGAAAAATTTGAAGGGTGTGCTTCGTTGAAAAGTATAAAGCACGAATGAGCCACTGTTCTAAAGTAAAAAATATGATATCAAGCAACTTTGTAATCCAAATAATTAAAATGAGATTCAAATGTTTTCACCTTTAGATAAACGTATTCATTTATCATCAAATGGGTTATGTCCCCAATCTTTATACGAAAAAACCCTTTGAATACTTATTTTTGAAAAATCAATGAGACTGGACTTTTGAGTGTTTGAAGTATGAGTTATGATAGTCGATCTTGTTTTAGTAAGGATGGTTTCATAAAAGACTCTAGATTTTTTTATGTTTCTGAGCATGAAATGAAAAATGAGGAGAAAATAAATCTTGAAGAGTTTTTTGAAATTTGAAGGTTTTGGTAGATAAAAAAAATGTCCTTATTTTGAATAGAAATTTTTTCAAGTTTTTGGAACATAGAGGAAGACAGAGTTTTTGAAGCGAATGTTGTTTTTTGAGAAGTGGAAGAATTCTATTCTTCCTTCTTGGATCCTTGAATGTAATCATCTATTGATAATAGAGGAATTGAAGTTTTCTTCGTATGCTTCTTTGAAGGAGAAGATGCCATTGAAGCTCTCACAGTCATTCAAAGAGGATTTTATATATATATATATAAACTCTCGTTAGAAAATCTGTACGAACATTTGATTTTCTTAGTATATATGGGATTTCAAAATCAAAACAGCACAAAATAATCTGCCATCCTGCAAATATTTATTTTGAAACAAGATTTTTGACCTTTTTTTGTAAAATATATTTCTAGGCTTTACAAACGATTTTTAAAATAAAATTTTATTGATTAAATCATCTTAAAATTTTGAAATACATAGAACTATTGATAAAATTTCTTTTTTGATTGTTGAGTAAGTTTTTTAGGGTCAATTCATACTGCTGAGTGGAATCTCACCAATTGTTCTTCACTAGACTCTTTTGAAATCTGCTTTAATACCCACCATACCCTATGTCGAACGCATTTGTCTCAACAATAATGGAGGATAAATGGTCTATACTAGATAGACATGGAATACTTTTGACTGGAGCTTTAACTTTTTGAATAGCTAAAGTATGCTCTAGTCCCCAAGGTAATGGATGCTTTTGCAACCTTTGAAAAAGAGGAGCACAAAGTAACTATATAATTTTGACAGAATGAGACACATAATTGACACAACCTAAAAAGTGTTGCAAACTTGTTTTAACTAGAATTTGTTTGTGAATTCTAGGCTTCTTTAAATAGGAGTAAGTGTTCCCAGATGAATGTACCTAAGAACCTTATGTGAGTTTGACAAAGAATGACTTTCTTAGCTGAAACATCTAATCCATTATTTTTTATAACACATATGAATGTATTAAGATACTTGAAATGTTGTTCTAAACTTTCAAAATAAATTAAAACATCATCAATATAAACAATAATAAAATTTTGATAATTTGTAAATGACCTCTATGTTCTCTTTTATTTTTGCTAAAAACTAAAGTATCATCAATATAAACAATAATAAAATTTTGATATAGATTGACAATATCATTCATAATTTTTTGAAATTGACGCTTGTTTCAAAGAATTGACATCATTATAAGATGGATTTGTGAATTTGAAAAATATTTCTTGACCCAAAATGTTGGTTGTTAAACCCTTTGAGTTTGCTTGAAAAGAACAATGAAAGGAGTATCAAATATAACTTTTTGGTCTAAATCTTTAACTAAATAGGAGATATTTTTGAAACAAATATTGGAATTACAAACATATGCTTTTGAAATTTTGTATTGAATATTGAGTTTTTTACCATTAGCACCATAAGATGCACGGTAGTTTTTTCAAAATATTTTGTATCCTAATGCAATTTTGATTAGCCCCTGAAATCAATTAAAACTCTGGAGATGAATTTGAGTTCTTTGTTGACCACAATGGTCATAGTACAGTACCATTTTTGAAATTGAATACGATTGATAACATTAATTTGTCTTCTTCTGTTTGAGAGGTTTCATGAAAAGTTTCCTCCTTTGAAGAGGAATCATGATTATGAATGTTTTCTTGTTCTATAGTTTTAGTTTTTAAGAAAACAACTTCCGTTGAAGCATCTTTCATTTGATGTTCGAGGATAGCAATTTGAAATTTCATCTCCTTAATTTCTGACCATAATTCAAAACTAGAAGATTTTGAATATGTGGATTCGGTATTGAATATATTATTTTGATTATTATTTATTTAAGGTGATTTAAAATTTTATTCTTTAAAAAATATTTTGCTATATGGAGAGGTGAAAGAGAATTGTGGGAATCAACACCTTATATATGAGAATTTCCGATTGTTGTTCTAAACACATGGATTCTATTTTAAATAAAAGTCTTTGAAAGTCTTTTGAATTCTACAAAAATCCATAAAATTTTAAAATGAAAGTTTATAAAAGTCTATGAAAAACTTCCGTTAATACCATATAAATCCATAAAAAGTCCATGAAATTCATGTAAGTCATCACTTTATAAAAGTCCATAAAAGTCGTTAAAAGTTGCAATTGAATACACCCCTCTTAGTTTACTAGATTCAAACACTTGGCTTTTGGGGTTCGGCCTACCAAGTTAACTTCTTGCCTAGGGCAAAATATGAGTTTGGTCTCATCCCATTTGGGCGAAGCCATGATCTTATAGCTTCGCCTTGTGAAACTACTCTGGCAAAGCATTGTTTGATCACGTTTATAATGGCATAATTATGGTTAGCCGTGTGACTTCCTTCTCCCTACGTGGGTTCGCACTAGCATCCAAGTGGGACTTATTTGTGTTACGTGAAATAATGTAGTAAAAATTGTCCCTCAACTTTGAGTAGTAGATTCATGTACAACATTAGATGTAAAAAGAAAAATAGAAGTGGGACATTTTTCAAATTGCACCAGGCATTTTAAGGCTCATGACAAACCTTCGAAATATAAGAAGTCCTCAACTAGGCAAGAACTTACGGAATTGCCTCTAAAATATGATGGGACAAGGGTAAACAAATTTTAGATAGATGAGGCTCTACAATTAACCTCATAAATATAAGTTGGCTCCGAATAGGTCTTATGATTTGCCTCAAAGATATATGATAACTGGGAGTTAGCTTCGGAAACATAATGATGGGAGTTTACAAACCAACCTCAAAAAGACAAAACTTTATGGCTACCTTCGAAAGATAGCAAATATAACATGATTTATCAAAATTTCGACAGCATCTCCCATGCAATATGGACTAAACCAACCTGAAAAGTAATGCAATATTCCTAATGTATAAATATAGATAAATTGGGAACGATTTGCCCTTCCAAATGCTCATATCAATAACACAAAATACTGGGAAATCAAATTTTCCACTAACGATCACTTGATTAGAAATATTAGTGTGAAATCCTCTGAAGTACAAAATCCCTGGGATAAAAATATTAGCGTAAAATCTTTAGTTGCACTATATCGTGATTAATAAAAAGAGATAATTTAGGCAAAAAATGACATAGATTTATATTGAAGTATACGTGATAGAGTTTATTTTGGGCTTATACTTTTCTTGGGCCAAAAGGAGCATTACCACTTCCTAGTTCATTCAATTTTGACAAAATTAGGAGGGGTAAAATGGGAATTTTACTATTTATTCTCATAAAATAATTAAAATAACACTATTCATCCCCCACCCCACCCCATCCTATAGAAAATCAACCACCATCCCTCCCATGGTCACCACCGGTCCTGTCACCACACTAAATCCAGCAAGCCACTGTCTCATCATCCTCTTAACTCTACTCTCCGTAGAATCAAGAATCGACACAAATAGTGTCTTCTCTCCCAGGTCGTTATTTTCCACTTCTTCCCGGTACTAATACTACTTCTATAAATCTGCTTATTGGTATTAATTAGTTAATCGTTGGTCGTGGGTAGTGGTCGTGGTCGTGGGAGATGGTGAGTGGATTTGTGAGAAGCACCGATTTTGGGTACAAGAGGTGATGGAGAGGAAAGGAGGTTGGGTATTTGCAGAAGGTGGGGTTTTTGACCTACATCAAAAATTGGCTGGGGATTTTTGACATACAGCAAATTTGCATTTTCAGGCTGCACAAATTGGAGGCTGTGGTGGGAGAGGTCCGTTCTCCAGCCCTACATCTACAACATTTTCGGCCTTCAACATCTGCCTCTACACCCTTCCTATAACTTCTCAATTTTCTCAGTAAACGCCTCAACGAACACCACATTCTTGAGTGCTACCAATGCACAACAGCTGCCATTATCGACCTGGAGGCTATGGTGGGATGGGTGGTCGTCGGCGTGGAGACTGTAGTAGGTGGCTGATTAATTGGGGTAGGGTGCGAGATGAATAGTGATACTTTAATTATTTTATAGGAAAATAGTAAAATGACCATTTTGCCCTTTTTTATTTGGTCAAAATTGAATCAATGTTGACTTTTCTAATCAATTTTTATTTTTTTGGGTTGACTAACGGTCAAATGTATGGAATCCGTCTAGATGGATCTCCGATGCATATTTTTGAAAGGTTTGGGACCTCAGCTAGCACAAATCAAAGATTAAAGTAAAGTGCGCAAAAATAATCTGAAAGATTTGGGACTTTTGCTGCAATTATCCCTTTATTAATCTATTGAACTTTGGAGTTCAATCCCTAAAAAGACTTATCCTTTATCTCATGGCACGTTGATAATCGGTTAGCCAATTCAACAAGCGATTCACTGGCGATTGCAAGTATGTTTTCGTTGCTTAGGTTTTACTTTGTAATCTCTTTTGATTTATTGTTTTCCTCAAGGCTCATTTCTATAATTTAGGTTTTTATAATTGGAGTTCAATTACTGGATATTGCTTATGCATAACGGAGCTTTTTGATTTTTAGTTTGTTCCTTTAATTTAATTAGGAGCAATACAGTAAAGTTTTTATAGTTATCATGACGAACAAGATGCCTTAAACAATTCAAATCGTGTCTGTCTGTTTTTCTGAACAGTAGTTTTTCTTTTTCTCTCTTCCGTCTTGCCTTTTAGTTTCTGATGAAGGGGATGTCTGTGGTAGAAGGCTGCTACCTTCGTTTTGAAGAATTGGCGATCTGGGGTTTAGCAAGCAAAAATAATAGAAATTTAATTCTGAGACTAAGATGCTTATATAACCATGTTAATAGTTACGTTGTGTATCATGTTTAGGTTACCTTGATCATTTACGTAGCCATACTCGTGTTTCGCATGGTGAATTTCAAAATTTGGGCTCCTAAATCGTACCAAGCAATCATTTTTTTTCCATTTATAAGAGTTTTACGGAATTAAATTTATTAACTTAAAATTAACAATAAAACAACAAATAAAATTAGATATTCAAATATTTATATTACAATCAAATAACAATGAAAAAATGTTTTAAACGATCACTTATATACAACTCTCGCGGTTTTAGAGTAAAAAATGTCAATCAATTTTTGATGTTTGAATTGTTCAACCATTTCTTTTATAATGGATAACATGGACAATCCATTCAATCTTTGCTATGATTATGTTGATTGGAGATAAGTTTTGATCTATTTCAACTTGGAGAAACATCTTGCTGATGCAATTGTAACTGGTAATCTTGTAAGCAATGCAAGCATTTGGGAAACAACATTCATTTTTTTGAAGTAATGTTGCACAACAATTAATCTTTTTGTTTATATAGGTAAATAGCACTTCAAGAATATCAACTCTGAACATAAAGTTGTTCACAATCTTCTGAAAATACCAAAGCATTTTTAGCTAGTCTTTCACAATATCAATTTTCCTTGTTAAACACTTCTTTTCAGTGCTCTATGTCTTTGTTAATGGCCAATTGTATGTTTTGTTTGAAGCATTTTTTTAGTTCCATCCAACTAGTCATGAAACGTATATTCTCCTTAGCCACTTCATGTTTTGTAAGACGTTGATGGACATTATGCTAATCTTAGTATCCTTCTCTACCCAATTGGCCAATACTTATCATCGTTTTTTCTATCTTAAACAATTTGCAGCAAAAACAAAAGATGAGATAGAGTGGTAGTCCATTTAGGGGAAAAAAAATAACAACGCCAGCAACTAAAAATAGTGAATGAAGAACCAAATGGAAAAGGCAAATTTTTAAGAATGATAAAATAATACATAAATAATAATTAATAAACCAATGGATAATACTATATTGATGAATCCCTCATGAGTCATAAATCAATTACTAATAATCAATTACTTATCCACCATCAAAGAATTAAAAGCTATTGTAAACTAATTACTAATCCCTCAAACTAAAGTTAAATTCATAAATCATAAGACAATAAGATAATTAGATAATAAACTAATAATCAATTACTTATACAAATTACAATTAATTTATATATACACATATACAATCGATCAGAGATAAAGAGACATTGCACGGATTCATAGAATATTAGAATTATATGCAATCAAAGAAAAGGTATTATTATCTGAAAAAAAAAAAAAAAAAAA
>CAIGRB010143232.1:40644-55685 GCA_903798255.1 Fraxinus quadrangulata
TTTGGTTTTTTGGGCTCCCTAAAGAGCTGGGCTTGAGGCAGCGGCCTCTTAAGCCTCTCCTCAGGTCCTGCAACATGTGGACACCATAACTACTTCCAATTTAGACATTGAACTGTTTATATGTTTTCCTCTAAATATTTCAATTTTCAATATTATAATTGTTTAGGTTACCTTTATCACTTACGTGGGGACACCATAACTACTTCCAATGTAGACATTTAACTGTTTGTATGTTGTCCTGTAAACGTTTCAATTTTTTGACATTATAATTGTTTAGTGTGGGAACACTACGAGTGTTTCGATTTTATATACACGAGGAGGAAGTATTGGAGTTTGTATGAATTTGTTGTTGAAGAATGTTCTGATCATTAAACATAGTTTTCTGAGGAATGCTAGTTGTACATCATTGTGTACATAATAGATGACATGAAAGAGAGATAAAGAGAGAAAAAGATAAGGAACAAAAAGAAATTCAGTTATTATGATCTTTTTTTCTCTTCTATATCATTTTATTTGTACACCATGATATACGCAATAATGTACAAATAGCATTAATCTAGTTTTCTACCCTTTTTTGTAGTATGCATTGAGGTTCTTTCAAGCACTTTTCGGTAATGAGTGAATTCTTGTCTTCAGATGGCTTCACTTCAAGAAAGTTTGACTAAATTCAAGAAACAACAAGAGAAGTGCCAGTCAACTCTTACCAGCATTGCAGCTAAAGCAGGATCTTCTAAAGCAGCTTCTTTAAAATCCACATCCTCAAGCACGTCATCTTCAGCGAATGCAAAGTCTCCAACTCCTGTTAAATTCTCAAATGATACAGAACGGCTTCAACATATAAACAGCATTAGGAAAGCCCCTGTTGGGGCTCAAATCAAACGTGTTATTAATTTGCTTTTTGAGGTACACATCTTTTTTTCTATTTTTTGTATCCCATTTTGCTTGTGAGAGTCAAATTCATTTTAGTTGTTTTTCTTCTTTCCCCTCTCTTTTTTGACAATGTAATTGATGACTAGGTATCCTAATGTTCTGCTCCGCTGTGCCTTTTTTGCCATAGCTTGGTAAATGTATCAATAATTTCTAGGACCTAAATACTGACTTCATGACCAGATTCAAATCTACATCAATACATCATTGTGTATCAATGCAAAGGGTTTTGACTGCGTGAATCAGGTCTCATAATTGGAAGTAAGCATGTTGAGATGGATTAGAGGAAGCATCTCAAGATATCGATCCGAAAGCATCTTTCTTATTGATGAGTAATGCTTGAAAATGGTGCCTCGTCCTTTTGTTTCTGTATATTGAAATTTTGTGGTGGTTTTGCTAAGGAGACTAACAGAGATACAAATTGTAAAAATTAGAGCACTTGATGTTTTATTTAATTAATTGGCATTTTGGTTGTACTGTAGTCAGACTTTCTGTATTGTGGTTTCATATGTTAGGCTTTCCTAAAATTGTGTTATTTGCTTAACTAAGCCTTTTCCATAAATTCGTAGATATATAAATTTCTATATAGTCTGTTCCAAAATGCTGAAAAGGAATTCCTTTTTGTTTTTAACTACTACAGTCTACAGGTATAGTCCTGGTCTCCTTGGTAGAGCCAGGATGGAAGAGAATTTTTATTGTAATGGAATAGTTGAACCTCTTTGAAAATGCTGATTGATTGGCACCAATCCAATCCAATCCAGTTGAATAGAGATACCTGGCGATGTTTTTAAGGAAATCTACATTGCCTATCGTAGCTGCGTTACAAATTTTGGTTGAATGATTCATTCCACTTCATACCTAACTGCAATATCCTTTCTAATTATTTGTGAGTTAAGGGATCATTAAAATTTATTTACTATTATAATATGGGCACAACTGCTATTCATTGAACACCCCCTAATTTATTGATATTTCTTTTTTTAAGACGAGGCAAGCCTTTACGCCCGAGCAAATAAATGATGCATGCTATGTGGATACGATTGCTAACAAAGCTGTCTTTGACAGTTTAAGAAACAATCCAAAAGTGAATTATGACGGGAAGCAATTCTCTTACAAGGTATTTCTGTTCGCTTCTAGTCCATTCTCCTGCCTAATCTTTCTCTTTCTTTTCCGTTAAACCTTTTCTTCTAGGATAATGACTTTTATAATTTGGTTGCAGTCTAAACATGATTTGAAAGATAAGAAGCAGCTTCTTGTCTTGATACGAAAATTTCCTGAGGGTGTTGCTGTTATTGATCTCAAGGATTCATATCCAAATGTCATGGAAGACTTACAGGTATTATTACTTTCCAAACAGTTGGTTGTGTTTCAATGGATTTAGTGCAGACAAATGTAAATTTATCCTGGCAACAAGTTGAAGCCCCCCAGCCCAACACCACAGAGAAATGTTTTAATTTTTCTGGTAATTTCTAAGAGGAGTTTCAACTTGATATTGCTAGTGAAATAACAGTTATTATATCCCTCCGTGTTCCATGCTTTGCATTTATGTCTTTTCTAGTAAGGCGGATTCTATATTATTAAACTGTGTAGGGAAGAAATGAAGCTAATAACTTGTCCATCGTTATTTATTTTTTATTTAGTTATTTTTCTCTCTAGAATAAAACTCCCTATCAATTAAAAATATATATGTATTTTCAGGTTTACCTTTTGCTACCATGTTTGAATTTTTTTATTAAAATACGGAAACAAAAAAAAAAAATGGAAATGCATATTTCGAACTTACCATGAAGGATAAGGGTAGAAGTGTGGAAATGCTTATTTATTTTTGACTTACAGGGAACTTGTTATTGGAAATAAATCTTGGGGAAAGTTCATATAATTTTTGAAACGAAAGGGGGTGTTTATAATATTGAGTAATTTCAACAAGTGTTTCTAGAATTCGCTCTTTATTCTATAATTCCTTGACCTTTGAGAATTATCTTCTCACGAACAATCTTTTCGTAGTCTTTGAAAGCTTCGGGCCAAATTTGGCTACTATCAAACTTCGACTCACAGGAGGACATAGCATATCCAAACGATCCCCGAACAGTTATTAAAGTTGATGACGATCTGAAACAATTATTCCGGGGGATTGAACTCCCACGTGATATGATTGACATTGAAAAAGATCTTCAGAAGAATGGAATGAAGCCAGCTACAAACACTGCTAAGAGGAGGGCCAAGGCACAGGTCCATGGCATTACTCCCAAGCCCAAGACAAAGAAGAAGAAGCACGAAATTAGCAAGAGGACCAGACTTACCAATGCCCATCTTCCGGAACTCTTCCAACACCTCAATGTCCCTGGCTCTTGATACTGGATCGAGGTATAGGATCTACAGTGTGCATATTGTTGAGATACTATTGCTGTGCTGATTTCTTGGTATCTTTCTTGTGAATGAGCAGCTTCCTCATTTCGATGTTCAACTACTCAGATATTTTAATACACGTCCTATGGGTTGCTAGAACCCGACTCTAGGCTCTGCAGAGGTATGACCTTGTTGCACTGTAACAATAACTTGTTTTAGTTTCCTGTGTACTATGAATTGCTTTCGATAGTGTAACCAGTTCCCTTTTCAGGAGAATATGTTGTAAATTATTTTTTCGAACGTGTCTTTTGCAGTCCCAAGTAAATTAGATAGTATTGAACCGGTTCATAAACGTGCACTTGGTCACTCATTAAATGTTTTGGGCAAACGGGTTTTCTGAAATGGTTTGGTTTTCGCCCGAAATTGCTAGTGCTGGAAATAAATAGTACATTAGAATGAGTAAAGGGTGCATTCTGAGATTCAGAAATAATCAATACAATCAGCCCCTTTTGCATCAGTCCCACATCGACGTTGTCAATAATTTCAGCAATCATATTGTCCATGTCCAGATCCTTCATGGGTTTGAAGGGTCTCTTCATACAGAACAAACTGACGAAAACATCCGACCTTTTCACAAATTTGAAGGCAACCCCTTCTGGGCTTTTCAGGGTTGACCATAATGTTGACTTCTAGGGGTACTTTTCAAATTGGCCAAATCAACGTGCCTATTTTTCACTTCAACCAAAATTTTTAAATATTCACCACAATGGTCTTTCAATGTGTAAAAGACAAAATTACTCTTAAATATCTTATATAATTACAAAAATATATTATTATTTAAAAGATAATAATACAATTTTTAAGTTATAAAAAATTCCACACTTCTCATTTAAAATTTCAAAATTAAATCATTTTTTTTATCTGTTTACTCCAACAAAGGTAAAAATTGTTAAATTTTTCATCTGCTTCAAACTTAAAATCTCATAAATTTATCAAACGCGCAACAAGAAAATATTGTTTATAGCCATAACTTAGAATCAGTAAGTATATTTACGTATTTTTTATTTTGTTTTCGTTAAATTAGTACACTGTTTTAATCTTTAAATTTTATCTTGACATAGGCAGGTAAAAAATTTACGATTTTAGGCGGATCTATAATTTTTTTCAACAAAAACGAAAAAAAAAATTCATCGGAAAACGTCCGATAGGAAACAGCTGGCCCAGCAATCTGGGCAGATTGGAAACATATTTTTTACTTCTTTTATTTCCCCTAATTTAATTTTTTTTATCAAATTATGTTTTCTAATGCAGATATGGGATCAGTCTCGATTTGTTACTTTAGGGAATTTGAAATAAATGAAAATGGTTGATGTGTCTGGAAATGGACAAGTGAAAGACATGGTGTGATTGCAATTGTGATGACATCGAGTACATCATATGCAGAAATGTACCATAATATACAGAGCAAGATGAACGTCGATCACTCTCAGTACGACATGTAATTGAGATTTCTATTCAACAACAAGCATACATCCATTTCAATTCTATCTGTAAAGGTTATTTCTGAAGATGAAATCAAAGTTTTAATTGAATTAAACCAAAATCGCACGACTACTCCTATTTGCGTAAGTTTAGCAAAGAAAAATGTCCCGTAGAATGAACACGAAAATCCCAATTGAGGAGATCGTAATGTGAATGATTTTTTGGACACAGTGGATATAGCTCATGGGGATGATGTGGTTATTCCTAATACAGTTGTTCATCGCCATGATCTTATTGTTACGCACGGAATTCCCTCAATAGTTCAAGACAACGAGATTGAAAATGAATTTATAAATGAGGATTTGATTGATTTATCCCGTCGGAGACATAAGTCGGGGTGGGAGCTCACGGCCTGGAATGAGTATACAAACCTCTAATTGTTCGCGTGTAGTTCCTGATTATGACGATTTATATGTCGAGCAATTGTTTGAAACAAAGAAAGATTTGTAGGAAGCTGTACACCAGATTGTTTTAAAATACAATTTTGAGTTTAAAGTTAAAAAATCGAACAAGTCGATGTACACAATTATCTACATTAACGACAGCCGCCATTGGCATTTGCGAGCGACGAAAATGGACACGAATGTATTTGTGAGTTCGCTAGATGCCGTTAAATTAATCTAGATTATAAGTTAGTTCGACATTACGCGCAGAATTACGTTAATTAAAGCAACAAGTCACTTTTAATTAGTTTCTAGATGGTTAAGCATACAATCCAATTTCCCTAAGTTGAATTACTGCAGTTGTAATATTTGAAAAGTAATAAATAATACAAAGTTTGATAACGGAGAAACCCAACTGGTAAAACTTCGGGACCAAGTCAGTTACATCCATTATAGACAATGTGGGTTACAGTTCAATTCCAAACTAGTTTCACTAGTTGTTGTAAACCCTGCAACTCCAAGATCTACTGCTCATTTCAGCCTTACGATCTGCTACCGTAGATACGTCAGCCAACCCACATACCTCTTGATCTACCTCCTATAGCTTCCCAGATCTTTTGTACTTACAGATTCACAATCTTCTACTAAAATATGTTGCCTCAGTCTCACGATTTTCTGCACACCTCTCTTCCAAGTGGATACCCAAGAATCATATATTCTCGTTCTTCTTCTTACGCTTGAATCTCTTCCTCAAAATGTTAAAAAAGTCAGGTGTTTTGGATTATAACTTCTGATATTTTCCAAAACCAGGTTGCCCGATCATAAAAATAATATGTTTATTTTTGCCAAGGAATTATGCTCTAGGATCTCTCAAAATATGATGTGGATGTATTATGCAATGAAAGCACAATGAAACAACCTTATGAAATTCGTCCTAGACATCTGTATTTATAGTTGGGGAGGTTTAGGTGTTATGGGCCGTGTAAAACTCTTCAAAATTACGAATTAGGTCTGGCCGCATAAATACGTCATTCCAGTAAGGGAGCATTTCGCTTGAGCGAGGGTACTGTCGCTCGAGTGACAGAGAGGCGAAAGGCGGGTGACGATTCTTCTGTTTCTTGCGCTCGAGCATGAGTCAAACTAGCAACTAGTGAAATTTTGGCGTCGCATTTTCCTTGTATTCAACCTCTAACCCTAACCTAACTCATCTATACAAAATTGCATCCAAGTCCCTGACTTTTTACAAGTTCAATTAAAACTTTTTTTAAGTTCAATTAAGACTTTTTTGTTCACAAACATGCCAATTACTACATTGGTCCTAATAAAATTCTTTGTAATTCGTAAGTATACACAGGAACATACTTGCAAAGTGGGTATTCGTCGAAATGTTCACAGGCAGGCCAGAGCATGGTTCATTGGTCAATAAATAATGCACAAGTTTCAGGACCCACGAACAATCTACAGACATTCGGACATCATTAACGACGTTCGTCGAGAGTATGGGGTGGTCATGAGTTATCAGAAGGCCAAAAAATGCACATTGGAGGACTAAATTTCTAAGAGTGTAAAAAGGATTCTTGTGTTGAACAAAAGGCTGTCGTGGATAGAGATTATCAAGAACTAAAGGAAGATAGTTTTCTTGAAATTCATATGCACCATAGTTTTCTTGAAATTCTTATGCACAATTCCCTCTAAAACAACAATAATAAACAAAGTCTTACTGTCAATAAATTTGAAGTTTGAGGTCACTTACGTGAATCATTTTTTGTCACACCTTATTTATTGAAAGATCCATTGAAACCAATGTTGAACTATCTCATCTAAATGATTAAGTTGTTAGCGTAGCCCTGTTTGATCCACATTCTTACAAAATTCATTCTTTCAAAACTCATTTTCAACTATTCATTTTTTAATAAAATAATATTTTCCATCACATCCAAAATTTTTCCTTCTTTTTTAACTTCATATTTTTCATCACGTCACTACTTAAAATGCATCATTCCTTCAATAATGTGCGTTAAACACCTCCTATTTTTCGAAATTATTTCTTTACCATTTGCAATCACATCAAGCCACATAATTTTTGGTTTACCTCATCATTTTTTGAACTATTCTATTAGGATCGAATCACTTTTATGAAAGAAGCTTCTTTGGGTATATATAGGACATGCTTCGACTACCAATTTCTTCATTTTGTCAATTTCACCTTATGGATATTTTGCCTATTTAACAGCCCTTTTATGGAAACTGGAATGCTCCATTGTTGCCATCACGAAAAACATCGGTCTTTTCAAGAATTTCAATACCAAAAGCTTTGATATCACTTTGTTAGAAATCAGGTCAAATAATTAAAGACGGGAATAATATGTGCAATATGAAAATAATGGATCACAAAGAAAACAAGATTTACGTGGAAACCCTAATCCGGAAAAACTACAGGGAGGTGGAAAATTCACTATAATCAATAGTAAGGAGTTACAAATTATCTTTTTGGATCAATAACTAATTGGAGAATTGGTCAATTCCAATATGTATTGCACACCACATATTTATAACTAAAGAATCCCTAGGAGAGTTAATACATGAAGAGTTTAATATAAGGTGAAGTCCAAATACAATGGATAAAACCAATAATGTAGAATTTGGGATGAAATATGAGTCAAATTCATCTTGAACTCCTTCAAGACATCTTTAAGTCTGCTTCCAATTTCAATACTCCTTCAACAATATTTCCAATCGGATCACAATCCAATTCTAACAAGCCTAATAGTAGGATCTTTATTTCAAGGACTGGGTCTTCGTAAAAGACTTGATCATTAGTTAGCCATATCTATTTCCTCTATTTCAGAGCATTGAACTTATGGTTTAACGAGTTATCCAGCATGAAATGCAGTTAGTAACTAAAATTAGTTCTTGTGTACTCATTTTCAAAATCCTTCTCTGCTCGAGCAAGACCATGGGTTCTCATGCCATCTCAAGGACCCAATTTTTATGAGGAAGATTATTTAAACTATACTCATAGAACGACCATGACATAGCCCCCATAATTATATGGGGTCGATATTACCTCAAATTTATAGTTTATTCTCTACGAAAAGCGTGTTTAGCTGAGCTTAATGAGGAAAAAAAGTAAACTCGCTTTTAATTAACTTTTTAACTCTAAATATAGTTGGATAACTTACTTTTTCCATTAATTGAAGTAAAAAAAAAGTGACTTAAAAAGAAAATCTCTTACTTTTCTTTCAAAAAAGTAACTTATTTCTTTCAAACTCCCACCTATAGAAAGATATAGGGCTTGTTTGTCTCCCATTATTGGAAGAAAAATAGAGTAATGAATAGTATTTTTTAGAGAATGTGTGCTTGAAATTTAAAGTAACTTTATTGATTTGTATGTAGAATATTTTATTTGATGAATGTGTGGTGGAGAATTTTACTGTAACAAACAATATTTTAAATTAATGGCATTAACCATACTCCTTTAGACATCATCTTGAGAAGTAACTAATCGAGTAATGTAGCCTCCCAAAAGAGGTAAAAATAATTTAGATGCAAAAACATAAAATAGAAGAGCTTGAAATAAAGTTAAGAACACCAAAAAGTTTCTAAAGAGATCACAGAAGTCTGCGCCAACGGGGACGGGAGGAGAACGATTATTCAATAAAGTTCATATAAGCAAACAATAATGAATAAATTGAAAATAAAAAGTTTTCATAAAAGATACTTAAGCCAAAACCGTGAAGACCAATATAGCTGGCAAAACAATGCATGGCAAGATGAGATGAGATGAGATACAGCAGGTTAAAAGCTAAGGAAAATCCCTGTAGAAATAAGACTAAAAGGATGATAGTCTATGTTTCATACACGATTCAATCAATCCTCCAAGGATACAATTCACAACAGCATGGAGTTGTTCTTCAATGAACCCATAAATCCAATTATCGATCTGAAAATCATTTAAAAAGAAAAAAATTTTGCAACGTAGCGAAATGGCCAACAATATCAGGTAAACAAAAATTCAGAATATTCAAGAAGCTTATAGGAAAAGGATGTTCGGATAGCTAATAACTGCATGGAAATTTTAGAGGATCTTTATTTCTAACAAGTGTAATAGACAATTCCCTATATTTTCACCCAATACTTTAACTAGTGATGGGCATTGTAAAATTTTATCATTAAATTTGTAGTAAACTTGGCATCCAAAAGTTTAAGCTGCTAGAGAAGCATCGGACTTATGATTTCATTTTTTCTCATTTGATGCTGGACGCTTGCATAATATTTATAAATGAATCAACATGATCTAAAACTTAATATGTTAAAAGAGGGACACATTTATTAGTATTTCATCTTCGACTATTTCTATTTTCAACAAGTGACATATTCAGATAACTATTACACTATTAAGCAAAAGACTTCGAGTAATTGCACTTGAAGTGTCATAGAATAAACAACAATATAGACATTTAATTTGAAAATTTCCAACATATATGAGCTGAAATAGAAGTAAAGCGAAGCAAATCCATAAGAAAATAAATAAAACCCATTTTAGGGTAAATTTGTAGGTGGTAACACTTCGAAATCTTGAAACCAAGCTTAGAAAAACCACCAAACGAATGCCAACTGAAGCTTTGTTCGACCCACAACTTCTACACTTGGTTGCCACAAGTTTCTATCCCATAAAGGATCCAACAATGGTGATTAATATGCATCCACAAAGGAGGAGAATGGAGAAGGCAGTTGGAAACTCAAGGAAGAAACCAAAGACAGCCACACTCTCACGTTTTCTCTCTATGCACATCAACACCACACAACCACTTGCTCGCTCTCTAAAAACACCCATAAAGGTAGCAATATCACAAAGGGAGGAAGAAGGAGAAGGAAGCAATGGTTGACTTCAAACCCACCCAAGTTGGCTGTTCCTCTCTCTTTCACTCTATTGCTCGCATACAAGCACACTTCACAGCTAAAAAACAAAAAAGATAATGTACAACGGATAATCAATTAGCTCACCAATTCGTGCCAAATACTCCAGTTTGGGCCAACACAAAGTCCCAACTTACCACAAATAAATGGGCTATACATATCACCTCCAACTAATCATCCAACTCAATAATCACAACTTGGGATACTTGGGATATCTATAAAGTGTTGCGTCACGAGCAACATTAACTTAATTAAGTTACTTCTAGTGGCCCAAATTGTTTTCTGGTCGAGATCCATCGCATGTTTTATTTGCTCTTTAGTGATTACTGTTATTATCTGTTTTTATTTGGATTTTTTTTAACTTAACCTTGATGTGTTTCGGGTTTGAGACACGAGTTAAGGTTTATGATTCTAATTTCACTTGGTTATGTTTGCTTGTAGGTTATTGGTATAAAGGTAGAGATTTATTGGGTTTTGATATTGATTAATTTCGACGATGATGTTAAGTGTCTGCTTGACAACCATTATTGTAGAAAAAAGAGTTTTGAATCATGATTTTTAAAAGATTGTGTGGTTAAAAAATATGATTTTTTTTTATATATACATTAGAATATTTTATTGTGTGAATGTGTTGTTGAAAATGGTCCTTTAGAAAACCACAAAATAAAGTAAGGAATGTTAAACATGCACTAAAACGATGTTGGATAATTTATATAGACGCATTAGTGATGACTTGACCCGAAAATTATTTGGGCCATTAGAAGCAATTTAATTAAATTAATATTGCTCGTGGCTCAGCACTTTGTGGATGGCCAGGTTGTGGTTATTGGGTTGGGTTATTAATTGGATGGTCATATGTATAGCCCATTTATCTATTGTAAGTTCGGACTTTGCATTCGCCCAGTTAAAGTAGAGCGACTTAATTGATTATCCATTATATGTATCCATCTTTTTTTTTTCTCCTAGCCGTTTTCTTCATGTGTGTAATTGTAGAAAGTTTGAAATACATAGTCAGGAGCAGTCTTAGTTTGAGATCTACCATTGCTACCTCTTTGTTTTCTCCTCTCTTTGTGGCTGCAATGACCACCATAGTGTCCTCCTTTGTGAGGTGAAATAGCTTGTGGCAACCAAGTGTGAAATAGTTGTGGGTAGAGCACCTTCAATTGGTGTTCGTTTGTTTGAATAACCGAGCCGGATTCAAGATTTCTAGGGATTCAGTTTACAAAATTAATAGTTAACCAGAAACAGAAAATTACTAAAACAATAAAAAAGGGGAATGAGTTCAAATGGCCACCCCTAAATATCTTTTTGTCCAACAGCCTTTGACTAAGTAATAAAAAATAAAATAAAATTTAATCATTTAAAAGTGTGAAATGACTACTATAACTTTCCCTTGTAAAATCAAATTGAAGAATGAATTGAAACTTTCATTCACGTCAAAAACATGTTCTTTCCCAAATTGCAAATTGAAAATCTTCTTCTCCTTCAAATTCCCAAAAATCATCTTCTTCTTGACTTCAAAAAGCATAGCTTCACCCTCTTCTTGTGAGGGCAACGATTGTAGATGGTTTTGAATTGAATGAAGACATTGATATTTACTAACGCGACTATTGTGGAGGGTTTTGAGGTACGAAGAGAAGATAACTCCTCTTGTATAGCAATTTTAAGTATATTTGGCTCAAATGGCAGAGAGATAGATTTAGTTCTAGCGGCAAGAGTTGCATAATCTTTCAAATAAGCTGGTGGTTGGCGAATTGTGACAAGTTGATTTGAGTTGAGTTTTGATAGAATGATTAATTCGTCAACAAAATTTGGTGGTCATATGCATTAGAAAACTCTAAATGGCAGCTTTTATGGGTCTTTGAAAGAGAAACATTAGTGTCTGAATCAGCTTTTGAATGAGAGACACCAAGTATGCCTGATTTTCTCCATGATTCCGTAGATTTTTAGTTGAAGAAATAGCTAAATCTGATGTTAATTCCAAATTTTCCAGGTCTACTGCAGTGGATTTCCTTTGATTTGTAGATGGAATTTATATCTCATTTAAGACATGAAATCTACCTTGCTGGTTGGTTACGGTTGGTTCAAAATCATCCAGAAAAATGGAGTGTTTCATATAATATCAACATGATTATAACTCATTGGAAAAGAAAGGTTCACATTTCTTGAACACCAATTTTAAAGGAGCCGAGTTTGGAACTTGTATTGTGGCTAGTGATTTATCAATATCCAATCTCACCTTTTGTTTTGACTTGATGGATATTCAAGGCATGTCTATATCTCGTCAATCCCATAGAATTTTGGAAGGGGGTATTAATTCTTCTAGATTCAATGGAACGATGAAGTCAAACGACATATTGGACAAAGTTTTAAATTGTCTATTAACTAACAACAATCCTCCTCCTTCGATCGGGGTTGGGACTAGCTGTGGAAAATATAGTCAGAGTTAATCTGTTTATTCTTGAAAAAGAGGAAAATTCTCATAGCATTTAGCATATTTGTGGATGTTAGGGAATTAATGGTGACAATGACCTAGACCGTGAGATATGGGACTGAAAATATTAGTGTACTTCATCTGTGGCATTTGTAATGAAATAGAGCTCTATTCTTTTTTCACATGTTCTCCTTGTGAAGGTAAGTTGACATGACTAATATTATTTATGGTATTGCTAAATAGAAGTCCTTCATTTCATTCTAGGTTAAGTAGACATATTCTTATTTTGTTACAAGCAAATAGGACGAAAGCTTTGGAAATGAGGAATAGATGTACAGTAGCTCTCGATAGTGTAAATGAGGAAATGAGGGAGTGCCTATTAAAGCAGCACTTTTTCGATTTCTCTTTGTTGTACATGAGCGTTAGTAGATGAGAAAGAATAGGGCGAGGCTTCATTCATAATGAAAAGAAATACTAAAGCTCTACCTAAATTGTTGACTACTTTAGATCTTAACGAATGATTAAACTTATAACGTGGAATGATGGGGGTAATACTCCATAACTATGCTCGATAATAAAACGTTCTCTGCGGGGGATACATTTTAAAAGTAATTTGTTTATCATTTGTAATTAAAAGTGTAGATATGATTCAAATTGAGATCGATTACATCTTTGCTAATTATTAATTATTTTTTATTTTGCACTGCTATGGAAAAATTGTATGACATTGTAAATGAAGAAAGAGTTGTTGGCATGAGACTTCAAGCCTTACATTGTTTTTGGCTATTTCATTTCTGTAATTCTGTTAATTAGTTGAAATATTTTGTCTAGACTACTTGATGATTTGATAATGTTATCTAGCTACTTAGATTTTGTCTAGCAAGCGCATTTGGAATTTGATGATTTCAGGATATTGAAACTTTCAAGTTTATATCATACATGTTCAGGATATTAAAATGGTACTGGAAAAACAAAACAACATTTAAGTTGTTATGACAAAATATAACTACTGCTTCACGCAACAACATAGAAGTTGTTCCTGACAAACAAAACGATATTGATGTCGTACCATAAGGAAAATTGTAATACTTCACATAACAACATTCAAACCGTTCCTAACACAAAATGAGTTTGGTGTTGTTCCATCATGAAAACTGTAATACTTCACATAACGATATTGAAATCGTTCCTAAGATACAAATGATATGTATGTCGATCCAATACGAAAATTGGATTGGTATACTAATTTATATAACAGCATTGAAGTCGTTCCTAGAAAACCAAAATGACATTGAAGTCGTTCCAGAAAAACAAAACGACATTGAAGTCGTTACCCAAACATTATGCCCCAAAAATCATATGCATCACTGTCACATAATGAGATTGACGTCGTTGTGAAAAAAAATAATGACATTGAACCATTATGGTACAAAAATTCTTTCTCATACATATTTGTTGACGTTGAAGTTGTTTCGATATGAAACATAACTACAACAATATTGATATCGTTTCTTTTTATATGTAACGACAATGATGTCGTTCTGTAAAACCCACGAAATAACATAATGATATCAATATCGTTCCAATATAAATTTTTCTTCATTGAAGTCATTTCAATCCAAAATGCAAATAAAACAATTTTGATGTCGTTTCTTTTCATACATAACGACAAGTATATCGCTCTAAATGAAATAGACGAAGTAACATAATGATAGTAAAATCGTTCTAGTACATATTTGTCGATATTGAAGTCGTTTCAGTCTAAAAAATAATTATATGCATAACAAAAATTATATCGTTTTGTCACAAAGGGTCGATTCGACCGTCCACGATCACTTGACATGCATCTAACATATTTTGGACGATCAAAAGAGGTAATTAGGTGGGTTCAATTCCACTTAAAAGAAAGTATCAATAACATTTGATGTTCTCAGAGTTGTCTATCACCTTTGAACTTCTTCGATAGAAAAAAAGTATCTCTGCTTGCTCTTTCTATGCAATCCGAGTGGTATCAATCCACATGATTACCTCAATTGGTCATCATAGGAATGTCAGAGGCATGTTGGGTGGTTGTGGATCTTTGAATCAACATTTTTCGATAGAACGATATAATTGTCATTATGTATTAAAAGAAATGATAGCAATATCATTGTAGTAATGTTTCAGATTGAAATGAATTTAATGTCAGCAATTTTATACTAGAACGATTTTAATATTGTATGTTATATCCTATTTCATCAGAACAATATAATTGTCGTTACATATAAAAAGAAATGATATCAAACTCGTTTTAGTTATATTTTGGATTGAAACGACTTCATGGACTTGAACCCGTCAATCTTTGGGAAACTAGAAATGAAATGCATAGAAATCGACTGCCAGGGCCGTTCTGGAACCGGCAATGGCTGAAGCAAACATGCTTCTTTCTCCCTTTCTGTTTTATCCTACTGGCACACCAAGCAAGACTTCACATACGCCTCTACCTCGTC
>CAIGRB010143238.1:4517-24468 GCA_903798255.1 Fraxinus quadrangulata
TTTTTTTTTTTTTTTTTTTTTGGGTTCACTCTTATGTTTTTTATTTCTTCTTTGTTCCCTCTTCTCGTGGTTTTTTATACACATAGCGGGTGCTGGATAATTTTTGAACTGCATCTCATGCAAATCAAAAATTTTATCTATCTCCTTAAAAAAACAGTTCCCACGATAGTTGAAACTTGAAAGGAAAAGAAAGGGAAAAAAACCTTATTTGCACACTCACTATACAAGTACACTTAGATGGAAGTGGAAACTCTGTGGTGTAAAATTATGCGCAGAAAATGTCACTATAAGGGCCAGTTGCTGTATCACTACTATGCATTTTCATAAATTTTTCACTATATATTAATTAATATTTTGAGTACAGGTATGGAAGAGAAAGGCGGAACAATATTTGGCTGACTCTGGAATTCCATACACCATTATTAGGTATCCCATAATTTTACTTCTAAACCTAGTAAGGACTATACATGTGCTTATGTTTTTGTATGCAAATATTAGATGCAAGTAATTACATGTATAATTTATTGCAGTGGCTTTATAAACTTAGGATGCATGCTAGTTTCTTTTCCATTAATCTGCAGCAATACCCAGGAACTTGGATGGAACCATCATAGCAGGCAGGAAATAATACATACATGGGTGTATGCAACCATTAATAATTTTTCTAACAAGATATGATTGATTAACAAGTAATGTGCATCAATTTTCCAAATGTAAAGGATGTAATGCATAGAATTATAGTAGTTAGGATGAAATAAAAAAAAAAGTGGTACAACGGTTCTATGTCATCGGAACACGTTTATAAAGTTAAAGAGCATGTTGTAGAGAAATTTTACTAGAGTAGATGTGCTTTGTGGTAGTGAGTGGTTGTCATCAACTTGCAAAATGTCTACAGGCAGAAATGAGGACATTAAGGGTCCGTTTGACACAGCCGTTGTCAGTAGACCTTCTAGTAGTAACGTTATTGGTTGTAGAGATTTTGGTAGTAAGCATTTTATTAAAATGTTGTTCACTTTTAGGTTGTGAATTCAAAAAGTGATTTTATATGAACTTTATTTTTCTTTAATTGGGGGTAGAAGTTAATTTTTTTTTTTTCAATATATTAATGTGTATTTTGATGATTTTAAAACTTAATAAAACGTAAATTACAATTTCACGTAAAAGCACCATTAGAGCTTATTAGAGAAGTTGAAAGTATGGGCTTCTCTAAAATAACTCTTTAAAACATTTTATATATTTTTGTTCAAAAAGTGCTGTTTGACTTTAGTCAAATAACCATTGTTTAAAACAAAATCACTTTTGACCTCCAAAAGTTCTTTAAGACCTTGGAAAAGCCCTTTCAAATGCACTCTAAAATGACGATTAGATCCTACTATAACACAAAAATGGAAGTCAGCCATAATCGTTGTAAATTTAGCTCACAAGAAGTTACAATCCTTGGGTACAAATTGGACACCAATATGGTGCGGATGACTCTTGACAGAGGCAAATGAGAGTTCTAATTTGTGCTACAATGGTTTAAACCTTTATCTCACCATATCTATTTTACTATAGGAACTCCAGGAAAGAAGAAAG
Organism: Fraxinus quadrangulata; assembly: GCA_903798255.1. Classification (NCBI taxonomy): domain Eukaryota; kingdom Viridiplantae; phylum Streptophyta; class Magnoliopsida; order Lamiales; family Oleaceae; genus Fraxinus; species Fraxinus quadrangulata. The sequence goes on from CAIGRB010143238.1 coordinate 6,093, forward strand.
ATAAAAAGAAATCCATGATGGAGAACATTCTTAATTTTTAATTATTCAATTGCTCAAGGATACAAGCAAAATAATTTATATAGAGGTGAGAGTCATTTTATTCATATGATATTTAATATATATTATACACACGAGTTACACGAGGCACTACTTTTATTAAAGCAAGAATCTGTATTTATAGTACATTACAAACTTAAAATAGAAATAATTTGCCTTTTTTTATAATGCAACACTTGACTAATGCAAGGAATATCCGCATTATTAGAAGACCACACATTGGATGGACCTTTAGCACAATAATAATCTAATAGTGGGAATCTAGGACCCCTAAAGTCATGATTCCCATAGTTGTTTATGGCGTTGTTTCTCCATTTGTCACATGGTAAGCCATGTCGGTACCGTCAAATCTCATTTTCAAGTAGGGGTCTTGTAAGTTTTCGAAAGAATTTACATCAAATTGCAGGTCCTGGTTGGAACTGGATCCTCAGGGAAAGTGTACCAATTTCATGGACTATTTTAATTCCATATTTTTCTCTTGATCTTTGCGAAGTTGCTTTCTAAAGGCCATTTCTTCAGGATCTGTTCTTCGTAACTGGTGGTAATTTCAAGGCTTGTATAAGCCTTCCAAGATAGAGTTGTCCCCAAGACTATTGAAAATAGTCATTGTTATGTAAATTTAGGATGACTAGCTTGTATCCTCGAACTTGACTAACATTTTCCATATATGCATCAATGTTTTATCTGATTCTGGCATAATCAAGATTCATCTGTTCCCATGGGACATCATCTTCCATGTATGGCCAAATATTTGGAGGATTTTTAGAATTGATTTTGTCATTCCTGTTTGAAACTCTCCCAATCTGCATGGAGATTAAAAGGAAGAACTGCATATTCTTGAACATATGAAAAATGTTCGTAAGTTCCAATTTTTGTAAAGTATCCTGGTCTTTGCAAAGAAAATCCTATAAAACCATTTTAAAAACTTGCGAGAATATTCATGATTTTCTGACCACTCATGAAACCCGTCATTCATTTGCGAAAACATGTTAAAAGTGTTTTGTTCACATGGAAATTAATTGCTTATAGTTAAGTTTCTAGCAAATGCTACGAGAAGCATAACAACTCTCTTGAAAAAAACACTTGGAGATTGATAGGTTAAATATGGAAGAAAACCTAGTCCTCCTACTGTTATTTGAGCATCAGTTCTTTGGTTCTGAAATGGAGTTCTGGAGGAAGATTGTTGATGATTCTCATCCAAGCAATAGGAATGTGGATAGGATTGACATATGATAATTTTGAGGAGAGATCTTTCACCTTTATGTGTTCAACATCAAAATAAAAGTTTGAAAACTATTTAGCCTATCGGAGAAGTTGATTTGGAACTTGTTTATTTTTTAAGGTCAGCATTTTTTGAAATGCGGAAATGTTCATTTCTATAAAAAAGAAAAAATGCTAGCGGTAGGAACTTTTCAATTTCTCCTTTGATTGCAAGAATTTCCTTGAAAGTGGAAAGGTAATGGTGTTCTGAATCTGAGAAAGTTCCATATTTGTAACCGCATACCCTTTCTATTTTCATTTTTATCTTCAATCAAAACTGCTGCCTGAAAAGAATCAGTAGGCATCTGTTTGGAGAATTCATTTTCCATCACTGAGAAGGCTGGAAATCAACTGATTTTTTGCTTGGTTTTTTAGAAGTTCTAACCAACTTGTGGATGGAGAGTGTATTGACCATCTTTAATGTGCATGCCCAATAATTCTACTACTTGTACGATAACCATCTTCTCTGAGATAACATGAATCCATACTGTTTATCTTAGAGAAATTGCTCAAGTAATTGAACATGATTATTTCTGAATCAGGTAAACAAAAAGATTTAAATCATTGCCTTTTAAAATAAGGAGTGGGGCTCTTTTTAGTCTATGGCATTACGTCCGCTGGTAATGATGATTTGGAATGCAAAACCCAATTTTTTCTCTCGTCAGGTTGAATTCCCAATTGCCAAAAACTAACATAATATACTCTTGAAGGAATGGTTCCTTATAAAGTAACTATGCAAAGATCTTGAAAGAAATGTGTTTGAAGGAACCCACAGAGTTGGTACACTCTCTAGAAGGATCCAAGTTCCAATCAGGACCCACGATTTGCTACAGATTCTTTTGAAGATTTACAAGACCCTCTACATGCTGGAAGATAAGACCTGGTGGCACTAACATGGTCTACCGTGTAACTCAGCTAAAGAATCAGCACAAGCAAATCTGAGAACATCGTGACTTTGTTGTCCTCAGATTCCTACTACCATATATTGTTATTGGAGTAAAGATCTATCCATTTTGTCATATATTCTTTGCATAGTAGCGAATTGTGTCGTCAAAAAAGCAGATTCTTTCTGCTTTAAATTTGTCATCTACTATAAAAGTAGATTTCTACTTTAATAAAAATAGTATCTCATACGTACAGTACGTATTAAAATATTGTGTGAATAGAATGGTCTCACCTCTATATAAATGGGATATCTTTTTGCTTGTAAAATGATCAAGTGTTTGAATAATACAAAACTAAGAATTTACGAGTTTCTGAAAGTCTTCTTTCTTCAAGTTTCTAGATTAGAATAGGTAAGGGTTTAAACATAGTGGTATAGACTAGTATGCTCTACAGTTACCTTTGATAAGGGTCATGTGCACCAGAATGTTGACCAAAAAATCCAAATTGATCATCTATTATAACAAGCCCTTTTATTGTTCCTATGGGATTAGGCTTGTTTTGGGCTAGAAATGCCTCAATTATGGATGTGTCCCAGTTTAGGTGAAACCAGTTGAAGATAAATTAAGGAGAGTGCTAACTCAGAATTTATTGAGAATAAAGCTTGGTTTATTATTGTGCTTTATTAACTATACATAATTCTTGTATGCTTCAAGATGCGAGAAATGTCCATGCTTGTTAATGTTTATTTTATTTGTTGAACTACATACGGTTTTTTCTTGCTTTACTCAACTTGATTTGATTAATAACTAACTAAAGTTCTGAGTTCCTAATTGCTCTTCATGTGAGTGGACTTATTGTGTTTACATGACAAAAGGATCTTAATTTCCTTTAGCAGATGCTGCTAAATAATTGTGAGTTATTTTTTTTTTGGGAAAACAAGTGTGAGATATACTCTCTTTTTTGACTAAGTTCCTGATTTTTGAATCCAACAATTCAATTTATTAAAAAACGATTATGCTCAATTTAGACTCGCCGAGATTACCCGTGTTTGGTATTTCAATTATTTCGTAATTTCTTCATTACCTACCTACTTTTCATAATTTTGGTTGGTATAGGGCTGGTGGTTTGCAAGATAAAGAAGGCGGTGTAAGAGAACTGCTTGTTGGAAAGGATGACGAACTTCTTAAGACTGAAACGAGGACTATAGCCAGAGCAGATGTTGCTGAAGTCTGCATTCAGGTAAAAGTATTTATTCGGGTTTGAAAAATCAAAATTCTACATGCACAGTTGCATAATCTTTTAGCTGCTCACTAGAAAATTTTCTCAACGACAGTGATCTTATGAACAGGCACTAAACTTTGAGGAGGCAAAATTTAAAGCATTCGACCTTGCTTCAAAACCAGAGGGAACTGGCACACCAACGACGGATTTCAGGGCACTATTTTCTCAGATCACTACTCGTTTTTGATTAACTATTGCGGAAGTTATTTATCCAGTCATCTACATTTGTTGCCTTTGAGAATTGTGTTTAATTCCAGATTTGTTTTGATTATCTAACTGGGACATGAATAGATGAAAGATAATTTCTTTTTCCATGGCCTCAGGCCCTCAGTGTTTCTTGTTCATCAATGAAAAAATGTTGGAAATGATTAGATATGGATTAGTTACTGTGTGAAAATTAAGCAGCTACAAACCTTTCAATTTCGACTTTGATTTTAAAATTAAATTTGCAGTCACAATGATAAGAGTCTCTTGGAGATATTCTTTATTTTAGCCATCTAAATTTAGAGAATTAGAGTGTATTTGATTGGTTTTATTTTTTATTAAAAATGTCATCTTTTTCACGCAAATTCATATTTTTGGAATGTTTGATTGACAATGTTTTTCATAAAAATTATTTTTCAATTTTTGGTCATCTGATCATATTTTCCTCAAAACTAAAGAAAACATTTTCTTTAGGGATTGATAGCTTTTATCTTCCAAATAATTTACTCTCTCCTTCTCTCTTTTATTTATCCTCTCTTTTTTATCTACCAATCAATAAAAAAATAGATAAATATAATATTTTTTAGGTTGAAAATTAAATCAATCAAGCTCATTTAATTAATAATTTACATACAAATAAAATATAAATTTTTTTATGCTCATAATTAAACGCATCCTTAAATTCACCTTGTATCTTAATTTACTATGATTGTATATAACAAGTTATAGATTTCAATGTTCCACATTTTAAACTATTTTGACCATTAACAAACAAAAAAATTCTTAAATTAAAATATAAGGGGAAACCAATAAATATTTCTTGATGTTAGGAAATATTTAGACCCAAACGTGCGGTAACACAGTAACAAGTCATTTTTATTGTCTCTAGATGATTATAGTAATTAATCTAATTAATCCTAAGTTTAAACAATCAAATAAACATATATATCAAAAGTAATAAAGTGAATATCACCAATATGATCACGAAGGAAAATCCATTTTTATGATCAAAAACCTCCAAGTAAACTTACTACAATTAGTTCAGACACCACTAAACTTTAGTTGACTTTGGGCACCTAACTTGTTGATCATCGAAGAACTCTTCGATTGTGCGACTTGCACTTTCCAACAACTTTGAGCCACTTTTCCCTCCATGAGGATCACCAAAAATGAACTTGTTTTGGAGCGTTGGAACTTCAAGCGCTTTTTCTCCCAATTTCAGAACTCTGAAGGTTATAGGTGAAGGTAAGACTTTTGGTGTTAAATCCTTATATCTTTACGTGCTTTGATCTGTGGTGATGCAAGAGATGTATGAATATGAATTTGATCTTCAATGAATATTCTCTTGACTAAAATTAAGGGTCAACCAATAAAAATATATTTGGGATGAATATTTAAATCAATAATCTTGGGGTTGAAAAAAGAGATCTTTAGGAATGTGCAACTCTTCTTTAAAAATTATCTCTATAATGAAAATAATGTTCAACCACATTTAAAAATGTTTAATGGTTTCAATATTGTTAGGTCCAATGTTATAATGTCATGTTTGTGAACAAAAATATCTTAATTGAACACTTGTAAAAAGTTAGGGACTTGGATGCAATTTTGTATAGATGAGTTAGGTTACGGTTAGAGGTTGAAAATAAGGAAAACGTGAAACCGAAATTTCGCTAGCTGTTCACCTCACTCACGCTCGAGCGCAAGAAAGGACTTGGATGCAATTTTGTATAAATGAGTTAGGTTAGAGGTTGAAAACAAGGAAATGCGGCGCCGGAATTTCGCGAGTTGCTCGCCTGACTCATGCTTGAGCGCAAGAAACAGAAGAGTCATCGCCCACCTTTCGCATTGCTGTCGCTCAAGCGACAACACCCTCGCTCGAGCAAAAGGCTCCCTTGCTCGAGCGACATCTTTATGCTGCCAGACCTAATTCGTGATTTTCAAGAGTTTTACATGGCCCATAACACTTAAGCATCCCTAACTATAAATATTGATGTCTGTGACGAATTTTATAAGATTGTTTCATTGTACCTTCATTGCATAACACATCCACATCATATTTTGAGATATCCAAAAGCATAATTCTTTGGTGAAAACAAACTTATTATTCTTGTGATTTGACAACCTGATTTTGAAAAATATCAGAGGTTTTAATCCAAAATACTTGATTTCCTTAACACTTTGAAGAAGGAATTCAAGCGTAGAAATAAGAACAGAAATATGTGATTTCTGGGTATCCACTTTGAAGAGACGTGTGCAGAAGATCGTGAGACTGAGACAACATATCTTGATAGAAGATTGTGAGTCTGTAAGTATAATAGATCTTGGAAGCTACAAGAGGTAGATCAGGAGGTCTAGTGGGGTTGGCTGAACAGTATCTACGGTAGCAGATCGTAAGACTGGAATGAGCAGCAGATCTTGAAATTGCAGGATTTACAACAGCTAGTAGAATTAGTTTGGAACTGAACTGTAACCAATATTGTCTATAGTGGAGGTAACTAGCTTGGTCCTGGAGTTTTTACCCAGTTGAATTTCTCCGTCATCAAACTTTGTATTATTTATTGCTTTTCAATTATTACAATTGTGGTAATTCAATTTAGAAAAATTGGATTGTATGTTTAATCATATAAAAACTAATTAAAAGTGACTTGTTGCTTTAATTAGCATAATTTCGCACATAAGGTCGAACTAACTTATAATCTAGATCAATCTAACGGCATCTAGCGAACTTTCAAATATTTATAATGGGTAGTGTTTGGGATTGAAAATGATTGAGAAATAACTGTTTCACGTGTACTAGGATTTCTGTTCGTCGCCTGCTTGAGTGTTGGCCGATGCCTAGCAAGTGGCAAGCTCGTCACTCATGCGCCAAAGTCGTGTGCAGTGAATTGTGGCATTCATGTTCTTAGCTCTCGAGTGCTCAACGCGCGGCCAGCAAGCTATTATCGTTTTGTTTCTTGATATTCTTGAATGTTTTTTAACTTCTTTTATGACTCTATCAACTCTAACTCTTTTGATTTTACTCATAACTCAAAAAACCATGATATTGGATACGGGTATAACTAATTACAATTATGACTTAACAAATTCTCCATTGGACATTCCGTGACAAAATCTTTTATTTCAAAGTCAAAATCAAAACAATCTACCTAAAGACTCAATTCCCAAACATCAATTCAAATCTTGTTAGACATGTTTTCTGAAACACGTGAAAACAACAATATCACATGAAATGAGGAAACTGACAATTACAACGTATAATTAAGTCATATAAAACAACATGTATAACACCAAAGTATGTAATACTATATGCATCAATAACTTAAAAATAAAACATAGAATATTAATATCTATGTTGACAAAATACTGAACACAATATCACTATTAAAATCTCAACTAAGAATCCATCAAAAGATCTATAACTCCCTCTAAGTCAAATATCTAAGAAAAATAAAAAAATATCAACCTATAGAGTAACTTGTGTACTACTCTACTCAACTCTACTGAAATAAATATATAAATACTCTAATTTCCTTTTTGTTATGAATAACAAAGGAAAATAAGTAATAGAAACATGAACAACACGGAGATGAATGAGTGATTAACAATGCACATGAAAAATTTATGCAAAACATGTGATGGGGGGAATAAAAATTTTCTTATTTTTTTTCTTTTGAGACAACTATTTTTTATGGAATTTTAAATATAATATCATAAACAGTTATTTGCTGACTTATACAAATATAATTAATAAACAATTAACTTTTTTCACATAACTTCTATAAGAAAGTTTCAAAATATTAAATTAATGAGAAATGACATGCAATGAATCATTGTGAATGAATATATTCCTATAAGTATGAAGTCAAATTCAGTCCTTCTAGAACTTTTTAAATTAAAAACCTCATATTTAATTTTTTTTTTCAATGTATAACTTTTTTTCTTCCCCTATCTGTATGTGTATATATGTATATATAATTTTTTTCTCTCATTTTGTTTATATTTTATATTCAAACTTATCCTCATTAAGCATAGTTAATGATCCATATAACGAGTTTTAGGCAAATGACTCGAAAATCAGATAATTCTAGGACACCAGGTTTTAAAATTCTCTGTAGGCTTAATTGTTTGAGTAAAAAATGTTACAAAGATAAGTATAAAATATATTACAATAATTCAATTCTTTTGAAATATAATACACTTTTTTTTTATGAAGAATACACAAGAGTTTAGACCAACTAGTTAAAAGTCATTCCATATTCAAAGTCAATCCACCACACAAATAACAGTCATCCCAAGTCTAATACATGCAGTCAAAATATATTTACAAGAGTTTAATGTGTGCAGTGTAGATGATACGTGCAATAACACATATCAAGTACTCCAAACAAGTTCTAAATAAAGTTAATGGAAACTTTATTCACCATTCATAAACTAGACTTGATTACAAAATAAAATATCCATAAAACAATATCAATTGAAAATGCTATGACTTCAAAAATTCATTTTCCCTTTTTTTTTTTTTTATATATAATAAGGATAAAGCAAAAAGAAACTAATATACCATGAATGTGACTGCATGCCTGAATAGTTAATATCATGAACAATGTAGATACATGCACCTAAACACATAATGAACGAGGAAAACAAGTACTCTTATCATAAAGAACAACACGAGCAATATCGTAATTAATATCATCACTTTGATTTGTGAGTTCACTTTTCTTTGCCCAAATCTTCTTAGAAGGATATGTAATATTAGTCCATTGAGCCATGAGCCATCAATTCAATCAAGTAACTTACTTAATTGGTCAAAAATTTAACATGATTAGTTAGATCTTGTTTGTTGTTCCCATTCAAGGGCTTACGACACTTAGATTTTATGTGACCTAACTCACCACAGTTATGACATGGAGGAATAAACCTATGAGCTACTCTAGGTTTAAAAATTAAACTTTGAACATTGGGTGAAGGAAACCTATATTGTACACATGATTTTGATCCTCAAGCTCCTATACTCTAGGTTTGTTAAAGGCAAATACAGAGTTGATCATACTCAAGAGTTTGCGACACTTAGGCTTTATGTGTCTTAACTTACCGCAATAGTGACATGTGGGAATGATTCTAGGAGTAACTTTAGGTTTCAAGTTTTGGACCACATGCTGAATCGAGACTGGTACAAACTTGTTTTCAGAAGAGGGAGCGGTTTCAGAATTTATTTTATTAAAGCCTAAATCTTCTCTATTCCCAACTAGTTTGTTGAGACCTATCATATTATTAATCTTCTTATATTCACTAGAAAGATTAAAGTTGGGTATTTGATTTTTCAACATCACTCGTAAGAATCTTAACCTTAACTTCTAAGAACTCTTTCTTAACCCTCAACTCATCCAGACGTCTAGTAGATTCTTCAAGTTTGACTATAAGTCTCTCTTTTTAATTCCAGTTCATTAAGTTTCTTAAAGATTGATTATTAACTTTATGTAACTTAATACTCTCCTTTTACAGCCAGTCCTAAGCCTTATGAATATCTATATCATCCTCAAATCCTTCATCAGAATGTTGAGATGGTGGTATAGATGTAAAAGTTTTGGTAAACATGTTGGCTCAATGATTTAATTAATTATGTTTCTGTTTTTGGAATGTTAGATATTCTTTATGTTTCAGTCTATTTTATTATCTTTATTTAATTTTTAATAAAAGACACAAAAGCGAAAATATTGAAATAGCACATAGATTGCATATTGCATAGGAGATGCTTCATTAATAAGACATGCATAAAGTTAAAAACTCACATTGTGTTTAGGGATAATGAGGCTCGAACTAATGACTTCAACCACATCAAGGTAACACTCTACCGCTGAGTTATATTTTTCCTTGCCCCACTGAAAAATAGAATTGACTAATCTTAAGTCGAAGAATCGAAAACTCAATGCCCGCTATTCTTGGACAACTTGGAGCTGGACTTTCTTTTCACACTATTATAAATATGAAAATAATGGTCAATATCAGATTAAACTATCAATTGCTCCTATCGAAAATAAGATTGACTAGCGACTCAGAATGAATTGGAGTTATATATCTTTTAGTCCTCAAGTTACGTAAAGGTCTACAATAGAATATAACTCATTTTTATTTGAACATCATCTTCATTTTTTACCACAGCATTCTCTCTAAACAACAATTCTTGTCAAAATCTCACTTGAAATACGTTAAGGTGGATTTATTCAATCTTCAGAATATCATTGATGGAAATTCCATTTTGCAGTTGTTTCATTGCTAACTTTTTCTTGAACTTGCAGTAATTAAATTATTATTATTATTACTTTTTTAATCACATGATACAAAATCTGCAGCAGAAACCAGGTGCAATATTGGCCAATGTCTGAAAGAGAGTGGTCCACCTCTTCTTACAATTACAAAGATTAAATGTGGGTATAAACTTACAATATCCACGTAATTTTATTTTATTCAAGATTCTAAGATTATTGAATCGATCTTCGTTGTCACTTGTATATTTTTGTATTATCTTCTAGAAATCTGTGTTCTCGACATCTAGCACACTTAATTAATTTGAAGTCCCCGTGTTTTAGGTGTGAATTGCAAATGTTGTATTCTAAAATTGATTATTTTCATTTAATCTTAAAAACGTCGAACAATTATATAAGTTGGTAGCGATGTTTGAGTTCATTACACTTTTAAGATTAATCGTTCTTTGTCAAACACGATGACTTATCTTGTTAGTTGTTATTTTATAAATATTATTTGTGTCCACACACATTTTTTAAGGATCATTCAAAGTAAAGATCAGATTATTGTGGTCGTGGTCGTGGTCCCAATAATCTATGTGTCCTTTTCTATAATTTCTTATTTTAAAAAATCATTATTATAATAGTTCTTGTATCAACAGTGCTCATCTCATATGCTAATTGGATAATTAAAATAATCCCCCACTGTCCATTCACCATTTACTTGATCTAAAGCAGCATTTTTTTAAACTACACCCCTTTCATGTACAAACCTAGCCTTGTGGGTGGGTTTTCGAGTTAAGTGGACCGTTTTGGTGGCCTAGAACTGGCACGAACCTCTAGCCACTCGACATATTTTAATCCACTTATGTGTGACTGGAAGGGGAAGAGGGTCTATTGATTATTTGAGTTGAAATTCCTGCCCCTCGACTAATCAATATTCTAGTAAGCCGGACGATATATGTGGCTTACAACTAGCATGACCCTCAAGTTACTCGACAAATTGTAATGCCCCTATGTGTGAGCGGATTGAAAAAAGGGTCAAAGTGATTATTTAAATTGGAATATCTGCTCGTCGATTAGTGGATTCTCGAGTAAACCGGACCGTGTTGGTGGCCTAGAACTTGCACGACCCTCAAGCCACTCGACATATTTTAACACCCCTATGTGTGAGTGGACGGGAGAGAATCAAGTGATTATTTAAGTTGACGTTTCTCCTCCTCAATTAGTCGATAAAGTTTATTTTAATAGTGCACTTGAATAATGGTTATTAAACTATAGACATCTGAAGGCCCCCACACAAAAATTCAATAGCCTTAAAAACATTATTTTTTTAGAAGCCCCATGTTCTTTTAGGAACCTGCGAGGAAGGAGCTAAATGGGGGACCACCATTTTCCGCCAAAAGAACAGCATCCAACTAAACTACTAGATTAGTTGATGTGATGAGTGCGTTCTGACTTTTGGGGCATTAATCTGATTCACGTTAGTGTAATTACACAAATTCTATGCACAAAATTAGTGCAGTACGACAAATTTAAATTAGAATCCGAGTCCTCAGAATTGAGCCTAATTCTATCATCAAAGGGGACTATTAAACTGAAGCAAAATTACCAGCATTTCTAGTGCTTTGGGACTGTTACGATCGACGTGCTAAAACAGTTTCTCAGAACCCCAAAATTGTCCCTTTTGTTCGACTCAAATGATTCCAGAAGATAAAGAAATGAATTTTGCTGAAGTACCCAAAAGTTTGACATAGGGGTCGACACCACCCTCACATTTGCACGTGGGTCCCGACCTGAATAAAAAAATACCGACCTCCCACGTGTGTGTGTGTGTGTGTGTTTGGTCATCCTTTATGTCATCCATTATGTTTTTGTAGTAAGACCCGACTAAGGAAATATAACGAGAGGTAAAATCGCCCTCCAACAGCCAATTCAAAGAATTGCATAGCACTAGGCAGCATCAAGGAAAAGAAGTCAAAAACTCTTGTTTCTTACACGGTTAGATGTGTCTAATACTATATAATTAACATGAACTTAAATCATAAAATTGAATATTCAAACTTCACCAGCTCTATCAAGCACTCGAAACTATCGAATGAGGCACCTGGGGTGGAGAGACATATCAAATAACGGCATTTTGCAATTCATTTACACGAGAATGAAACAACCATCGGCCAAAAAAGTGCCGCAAATAAATCAGATTTGCAATTCACCGCATTTTATTTATCTATAGAACTTCTCAAGATTTAATCAAATTACAGAGGGATAGTGTGGTAAATCTTCTACTTAAGCTAGGGAAATCATCAACAAAACAACCAAATTCTTAACATTTGCGAGCAGTCAATGATCAATATCATCAACCAGTGAATTGTAATGCTTGAAAATCCATTATCTAAGTGAGACAACAGTAAGAAAGTTGATGCAAAAAACATGTACAGTGGATGGATAGATTGCCATTAGAACAATGTCTTTTATGTCTTAAAATGGTTTCCAACAAGACAGGGCATAGATTGTCCGACCTTTCCATCCCAATAACAGCCACTGACTGTCTTCATCGATCACAAAATCTTTGTGGTAACCAGATCTCACCTTATATGTTGCCCTGGCCATGACCTCCCTCTCAAAAGGGATTTGGGAGAAGCCTGCCTTCATGACACGAACCTGCCACTGCTTATACGTCTCAGGCCGTTCAACGCGCTCCCAACCCTCACAAGCTATGACATTCAATGCTTCCCTCCCAAAGATCTCTTTCTCAATTAATAGTCTTTCTGGTTTTTCACGTGGTACATTCACTTCAAGCATATCAAATAGTGCAGAAAAATGGTACATAACTTCCCGGAATCGGGTGACAAAGAATGGAGCACCGTACGCCCCATTGACAATTCCATGAATGAAAATATCTGGATTTATTTTCCTAAACATGTTAAGAACAAGAGTTCTTGAACTCTCTGCCACAACTGTTTCATCAAGTAAGTTCTTGGTTCGGTACAGACAGTTGACAATGAGAAATTCACCGTCTTCAATCTTAAGATCCTCCAATTTGATGGTTTCCCACCTCTGTGCTATGGCATTGTACTCAAATGGAACGTTAAAATTTTCAGCATAATAAGCTAACCGACGCCCCGTCTCTTCAATTCTTTCTGCAGGTTTGAATCCAGGTTGAGGAAATTCTACGCCAGTAATCCGAACTCTTGGAGGACCATTTTTCCTTTCTGCAATTCGTTGAAGAAAGGTAGGCCACTGGAAACCATAGAGGATACCAAAATCTATGACGTGAACTCTTGTTGCATTTTCTGCCTTCAGCTGAATTGTCTTGTTCGAGGCAAAATTAGAAATCTTCCCGAATGGAGATGAGGCAAGATATAAGTGGTGTGCTTTTAAGTAATCAGCTGCAGTTGTTCTTTTACTGACAAGAGCCTTATGTATCCGGCTACCAGTGCCAGCCAAACGTGCTTCAAGGCCGTCAGCAAAATAATAAGATAGTCTCTGATTTCCATCACCGCATGGAGAAGAATGCTGCCTAATTTGTTGCAACAGTTCATTAGCACTCCGACGATCATCAGCAGCCACAGCTTGTGCACAGTTAATTAAAAGGGTTCTCAAATCTATCACTTCCTTCTTGTTATTCTGCTTCTTTCCTCGCCCCTTACCCCTTGATCCTTTTGTTTGCCTGGACTGCTGCACACTCTTGCTTGTAGCATTCCGAAGGTCTGCTCTGTAGGCCGCCAACTTCTTTTCACCTTCCCCCTTGCTATGAAGCAAAACAATACTGAATTCCTCTTGGGGGATGTTTGATTCCGTAAAGATAGATGGTTGCTTGCTAATTCTCTCTTCTTCTAAATCCGTATCCCGTTTATGAGAATTTTTCTTTCTCCTCGATTCAGATGGCGAACATTCTGCTTCATCTTTCTTTTCCACCTTAGTTGCCACATTATCACATTCTGCTCTTGGTTCCTGAAATGGCAACCCATTGTCTAACAATTTATTACGATTTGGAAGGAACTTACTCCCTTCTTCAACCCCCTTCGCGAAGTTCCAAAAAGATTGACTTTCCCTGTATATCTCAGGTACTTGAAGAGAACTAATAGGAGAGTCCGAGAAGCCATTAATCTGCCTTGGATCAACTGAATCAATTAGATAACCACTAGCATCACTACTGCTACTAGTGGAATTCAAGTGAATTCCAGAAGAGTAATCATCAATTCTCCCTCCATATTGACCAATAAAAGGTAGGATTTGTTCTGGAGAAGGAGGATACTTTTTGCCAAGGACATCATAGAACGATTTCTCTTTGGCTTGAAGATCCAATGACTCTTGAAGCATATGTGTCTTGTCTTCCATGTCTTCTTCCATTAGGGTCTGATTTATATATCTCAAAATCGCATCCGAAAAATCACAATCTTCTTGATAATCATCCTCAAAACCCACAAAAGAACTAGTGGCTGTATTATTTAAATTTGGAAGTAATTGAACACCTTCAAAATCGTGTTCTTGGAAGTTATTCAGAAATCTATGTTCATCAACTAATTTCTGATCTGGATAATGCATCTCAAATTTTGATCCATTCACTAGTTTCCCATTGGAAAACTCAATCATGGATTGATTTCCCAATGGAATTCCTTTAGAAGAACTTGAAATTCCACGAAAACGTGGGTCCATTTCAATCTACTTGATAATACCAACACAGAATTCTTAGTTAAAAATGTATCAATGCATAAAATCCACCATATAAGCTATAATTTTCAATAGGAAAAGCTGAATAATTTGAGGGTTGATAGATTGGTGTACAGTGAAGAAGTTTCCGCTGTAACAAAAGATTCAAAAAATGGAAGTAAATTTTACGCATTGAAGCAAGAATCAACCATTTTCACCAAGTTCAGCTCAAAACATCTGTATTATTTTCAATAAAATCCAAGAAAAATATAATTTAAATTCAAAAAAGAATTAAACTGAACTTCGAGACAAAAAAAAATAAAAATAGTACCGATAATTTTATGTACCTTGGAGGAATAGAACCCTAGTGGACGCACAAAAACAGAAAGGAGAAGAAGAGGGAGCTCTGGTCAATCTGGTCGTGTAAAATAGGTTCATAAGCTGGAAGAAGAAAGAAGCCAATCTCAGCCGTTGATCTAGACAGTCCACATACATTGGCAAACGCTTCGCTTAAACCACCACGTGTCGACTGTTACGACTTTTTGGTTTACCTTCTTATGCCTTATTTGAGCTCCATTTTTTAAAATATTCATTTTTAAAAAATTTATTTTCAATCATCATTATTCAATAATTATAATTTTATACGTAAATTAATAATATTTGTTTTACTTTATAACTATACATTTTTTAAAAAATAACTATTTAATAATACATTTTTCCCCGAGGACTCAAACGAGACTGACAACTCCATTTTCACGTGTTCGAAAAAATGCAAATGTTTTGAAAAAGGTGTTTAGAGGAATTTAATTGGTCGTTCTTCCTCTCATTTTACAATTTACTATCAATAAATAATTTCCTAATTACTTCCCGTTTTATAAAGATAAACTTGATTTTTCTTCTAAATAAAGCTACTCGGTCAAGGTCAACAACATGGAAAAAATAGAATTTTAAAATTGTTGATGTTGGATAAAGACATGAAAGACAGAGATCATAAGAAATAACAAGTGTGACTAACTGCCGCTTGAAAAGGGCAATACTTTTGGTCAATATAAATTTATTAGAGCAACCTTTTTGGTTTTGGATTTTTTTTATTTTTGTCTCAAATTTCAAAATTATTACAGGATATTGACCAAAAGTCGAAATATTGCATTCTTAATATTATTTCAAAGTGCTCACAACCTAGTTTCTCCCATCTCTAACGTCGCGCGAAACGATCAACCTTAGCGAACATTATCACTCGTCGAAGTAGGCCGTTCCAAAATATATAAACGATTTTTCTTATTTTTGTCTCAATTTTGCGGGATTATTACGGGATGGCAAACGAAGTTGAAATATTGCATTCTTAATACCATCTCGAGGTGCTCACAACCTAATTTCCCTCATCTCTAACGGCATACGAAACGGCCAACCGTAGCGAAAGTTACCACTCGTCGAAGTAGGCAGTTCCAAAATATATAAACGATTTTTCTTAATTTTGTCTCAACTTTCGGGAGTATTACGGAATATCAAATGAAGTTGAAATATTGCGTTCTTAAAACCATTTCGAAGTACTCACGACCTAGTTTCCCCCATCCCTAACGGCGTGCGAAAGGGCCAACCGTAGCGAAAGTTATCACTCGTCGAAGTAGGCCTTTCCAAAATTGAGACAAAAATGATTTTTTTTTCTTATTTTTGGAACGACTTACTTCGATGAGTGGTAACTTTTGCTATGGTTAACCGTTTTGTACGCAATTAGAGATGTAGAAATTATGTCGTGAGCACTTCGAAATGGTATTAAGAATGCAATATTTCGATTTAGTTTGATAATCCCATAATAATCCTGCAAAATTGAGACAAAATAAGAAAAATTCAAAAGCAAAAAGTTGCTCCATTAACATATTTCACTCAATTCTAGCATATATTTAACGGTGCTTAACGGAAGTTAATAGAAAGGACTAATTCCGCAACAAAGATTTGAAATAAGGGTACAAATATCAAATTTAAACCGATAGGGACCATTTTAGCAATGAATATAAACGATAGGGACCTTTTTTTGCTAATTACCCGAAATTTTCCCCTAATCTTTTTATGTTTTCTCAGTGTGGGATTGTGGAGGGAAGACCACGACTCCGTTTCATACCTCTTTCATAAGCTTTTTTATTTCGTCATCAAGAATAGCCAATGTGGTGACAATTTGATGACCTACAGCAATACAAAAATTATAAGCATTAAATACCCATAGAAGTTAAGGAATGGAGACAATAGGAGGAAAACAAATGTCTGCAGCACACTAGAAACAAACCAATGTCTTTTGCATCTGTATCAATTGTGCCTCCAGTCTTGCAAGAACTATAGTACACTCGAACCCTTGCTTATCATGTGCTGGTTCAACAAAATTGGCTTCCAGCAAACCTGATAGGAAGATGTACAACATTATCCAACTAAACATAATGAAATTTATGGAAGTAAACAGGACAGAAGACTACCTATAACTCCACGACCATCACTACCAGAAGCATGCCAAAGTCTTCAAAATGGCTAGAGAAATAGAAAAACTTGATATCAGGTATGCATGAAATCACATGGGCCATGAAATGACTCCTCGAGTTCCACATACACCAATCAGTATGAGAAGAACTAAATGCTAATTGTGAAAAGCATGATCGCCTAAGTTGATAAATCTCAGAAAATACAAAAGATACATAGCCCCAGTTTGGCCCCCCATTTTCTGGAACATTTTTCATCAAATTCATTTTCAAACACATATTTCATGGGACCCACAATTTTTTATCAACTTTTGAACCACACATTTCATCAACTTTTATCAAAATCTACTAAAAATCTAATTTTTAGCTGAACCAAATGGGGGCATAGTAACACTATATGTAACTACTAATATTGATAAACGTAATCAGATCACAACGCAAAGGAACAGAAGCCAGGCCTTAATTTAGTCGATAAATGGCGATCATTTAACATTTCATATATAGCTCAAGGACTGAAAGGAAACAGAAGACAAACCTTAATGAGTCGATTTTTGTGATAAACATTAAAACCTTGAATATCAATATGTGCTTTTGCATCCTTTACACACCCAATAGTGACAAAAGCAACCATCTAATAACAAAGAAAAAAATATAGTCACCAGATTTGCACGTTAGCTATGAGAAAATAACTCTCAACAAAATATCATTATGACAAAAATTACGTTAGCATCTTTTGGGACCCCATCAGTTCCAGGCTGCGGACAATAAGTAACCTCCTGGGGACATCATCATGTCATTCACTATATTATGGCGTTCAACATCTTTCCCGTGGAGAATAATTCGAAAGCTAGGAGGAATTCTGAGGTAGAGAATAGATGCGTAGCTCTGCAATTTCAAGATGCAATTTATTTAACACAAAATTGAGAAAAGGCAAAAAATAAAAAAAGAGGAAAAAGACAGATGTACTCGTATTACGGCAAAACCAGAAATTTCTAAGCATCCCTGCCTCTAATGCTCCAAAAGTCACAAAGGTAACAGTGAAAAGTGATAACAGCAGCCACTCACCCTTAATGAATGCGGATATGTAAGAAAGTGTGATGCAGGATCAATGGGAAGAAGAAATGGAGCAAGAAGCCGTGAAGAAAAGGGGGGAAAGAAGAGAAGGGGGAGGAAGAAGATAACGTGGCTGTGTGATGCAGGATCAATGGGAAGAAGAAATGGAGCAAGAAGCCGTGAAGAAAAGGGGGGAAAGAAGAGAAGGGGGAGGAAGAAAATAACGTGGCTGCAAGCCAATCTCACTTCATTATAATCATTGTCTACCTT
>CAIGRB010143260.1:0-17082 GCA_903798255.1 Fraxinus quadrangulata
AATATTTTGAATTTAATAAAACCAAGTTGTTCATATGTGATATGAATAGTAAGTGTTAGAATATAGTAATTTTACCAAGTTTAACGCATAAACAAAAAAAAAAAAAAAATTATTAATTATTTTAAAGGAATATGAAACCCAATCTCAATCATTAATCCCACAAATATCACATTTAACACTGTTACGTGTACAGTCATTAGTGGGGTGTAAATTTACACCCCCCACTATATATGGCATTGGTGTTAGGTGTCTCATTTATTTTTATTTACATTTCGCGTACAATATTTTTTAGTTTTTTCAATTACTAACATGTGAGCATGAATCACAAGTTCAGTAAACCATCCTAGCCAGGATCATAAAATTCAAAAATAAACCATTTTAGCCTCTATTTGATGGCCATTATTTGACAAAAATAAAATTTTGAATAGTGAAATTTTAAAGAATATTTGCCTAAAAGTAGGAAAAAATTTTGAATTTACGTGCATAATATTTTATTACGTGAATGTGTAATTGAAAATAAGTATTTAATAAAAAAAAAATTTTGAATAATGGTTGTCAAACAAGTACTTAAGATTGTAAAAAACACCGAGTTAAATTTTTAGTTTAGTTAAGTTTATTTTTTTTTAAAGACTAAAGTGGCGTTAGATATTTTATATGTTATTAATATGAAGTTTATTCTTAACTAGCTTTAAATTGTAAATTAGTCGATAAGAATAAATATTGAAATGAGTTTCGGCTAATACGAAACTATATTTTCATACTAGATGGAAATTATGCAATTAAAAGAGAGACTCAAATCTCTTTCCAGCTTTACCATGTGAGTTCATCTGCCCTCTACATAGCCAATAATGGGAAACCAATCATGATGTCCGCTAAGGAGAATTTGTTCGATGTTAATCTGTCCCATCACTGGATGAAATTTAAATTTCAATTTCAATTTCAATTTCAATTTCATCTAGCTTACTTTAATCTGTCCCATCACACTGCTCAAACCATTGAAAAAATGTGTCTCTTTAAAGAATTATTAAGAATTATTAATATTTTCTTTAGTAAGCATTGTTAATACCAAGAAAATGTGTCTCTTTGACCACACACTGCTCAAACCATTGAAAAAAGGAATAATTCCATTTCACCAGAAAAAAAAATTCACTAAAATTTCACCTGAAATCTCACATGGAGGTGGGTCCCACAGTGAATAAAATATTGTAAAAAATGTGGGCCCACCTATGTTGTTTCTTATATGATGGTTTTTCGTGTGTACAGTATTTTGTACACGCAGCAAAATTGTGAAAAAAGATACATGTTTTAGTCTTTGTTTGATTTCCATCATTTTTAAAATACATTTTTTTTTCAACTACATACCTTTCAATAAAATAATATTACATGGACATCTTATGTTTTTAGTTATTTTTTAACTACACATTCTCAATCAAAATACAATTCCAAAATACATTTTTTTGGCAAACAATGGGACTCAAATAGTTGCTTACTGCATTCACAATGACAATTGATAGAGTTTCGTTTAAGCATTCAATGTTTAAAATGTTTGCATCTAGGGTTGAAATTTCTTATTTAGAGATAACAAGTTTAGGGGAAGGAGAACGTGCTTTGGCAAGTAGTTGCATTGATGGACACATTTCATAATTTTTTGTATATCCATATCATGTAAACTAGATAGACGTTCGCACATGTCGAGTAACAATGGATCTCTTATCATGGGGTTCTCATTTCAAGTCTATATTATATAATTTAGCCACTGCCCATTTCGTTAATGGCTTTAGGTTATGCTGAAAGTAAGCCTTAGAGCAGTCAATGTACAATTAATTAGGCATGTTAAAACGAATGATGCTACAGTGTCAGATAGGTTGAAAGAAAAATTGACATAATGTCACACGACATTCTATTATTGAACTGTTTAAAATAAAATCATTTTTTTACATCCAACCATCTCCTGTCGTATACTTCTATCCCTACATCTGACAAAGTGGCATATTCCTTTTAAAACTCTATTTTGCCACATGTCATGAGTAAATTAGAATTCGTTAAATCATGTACAGAAGCACCCATTTGAGAATTTTTTTTTAATTCATCTCCAGCTTTTACAAATAAAATATTCAAACAAGACTCGGTGGACAACTAATTACCACATTAAATTATTAATTAGGCCCATCAATATATTATTAAAACTATTCATACTTTAATTCGACCCCAACTCATTTTATTATTTTTCTAAGATGTTTATATTCCACGGGGCTGTGTTCGAAACTTCTGAAAATCGGATTACTTCTAGGCCCCTATATAAATATAATATAATTGTCGTGATATGAGAAAAATTGTCTAAAAATTCTATATAGGTTATTCCACTTGTACGGTCAATAAACTGGATTTGATCATACCAGATTGATTTGTTTTAAAATAGCATTGGTGAATATATTCTCCTACACAAATAATGTTAAATATTGTCATTAATCAACATCTATTTTATTAATTGTATTCATGCACAACAATAAAACATTTTTTTTTCTACCAAATGCTCAAATGATGATTTTCAAATAAACACCAATTCCAATGTTTACCATACATTTTTAACTGATTATTCTTGCAGTTAATTCCAATTCTAATACTTAAATTAAAATTAAAATTTTAATTTCTACCTAACAGTGGCTAAATCACCGTTGCCTCAATTGGAGCAGTGGAAAGATTTCTCACTTTATATGTGACTGCCTTCTTTGGTGGTGTTATGAACCAACCGAATATCAAGAACGTTTTGATATTAGTTGTTGAGAAATCGACTTAATAATTAAAGAAGAAAAATATGAATAATATGAAATTTAATGGATCACACAACAATTAAGAAAATTGTGGAATAAGAGAATTTATTATACCAAGAAACAAACAATTGTCTTACAAGATTTTGATCCTTTCAATCTAATCTGAACAATTCTTTCTTGTTTCTAATGTATACAACAATGATCTAATTGTTATAATCTTTCTTGAATCTTTTCACTTTTTGAAGTGCCTATACCATGTAAAATATTTATAGAAGCCAAATCTCGAAATTGTGGAGTCCAAGATGAAAAAAGGTCCAAAAATTCGAATAAAACGAAAAAATCGCGATCAGTTACTGTTGCAGCGCCCAAGCACTACTATTTGAGCGCTTGGGCGCTAGGTGCAGCACCTGGGCGCTACTGTTGCAGTGCTTGGGCACCAGGTCCCTGGCTCTTTTTTCTTGTTGCTTTAATTCTTGGCGCATAGACGCTAGACCTCGATTTAACATTTCAAAACATACTTTTTTGCCATCAAAGAGTCCATTTTCAAGCAAAACTTCTAATTATTATTGAAATATGATATCCACAACATATGACTCTACAAACCCAAGTACTTTAGATTTCCTCCAATCAACCATATCACAAATCACATGGAATCCAATCAACCAAAACTTCTAAACCAAGATTAAACAAACTTCCTTCATACAACAAACTTCTAAATCGCATAGAATTTTTGTCACAAAACCTAACAAAACTCCATCTTAACACAAATTCCATAACAATGAATTAAATCTCCACTCTTCAAGTCATTATCCAACTCTTCCACCATGTCTTAATCGGGCATGCCATGCCCCTTTCAGGTATACTCAGAAACTGTGAACTACATCCAAACCCTGCATACTAGCAGAATTACCTTGCACGCCATCCTTGCTTGAATAATCACATTCACTTCCAGCTCCAGCCGAGTGAATAAACATGTTTGAACCACTACAAGCAACCCCAACTCTACCCGAGTTGTCAAACCTACTCAAATCACCATGAGTAACATGATCTACAAGATCACAACCAACTCCACCTAAGCTAGTCGAAGGTTTTCCAATATTATTATCCCAATAACCACGAACAACTCGATTACAACCAACTCTACCCGAGTTACGGCTTACTAAACCATAAGCTGCAACTGCTTCCTCCGTGATCGTCGAACCTTCCAACACATATAATCAGGACTTTCTTGACCCCCTTAAAATAACCCGAGCATCCTTCCTAACTTTCAGAACTCCACTTCCACAGGTATATATGTATCCTTTTGAATTAAAAGTACCCAAAGAGATCAGATTTCTTTTTATACCTGGAACATGTCAAACCTGGCCAAGTGTTCTAACTGTTTCATTTAGCATCTTGATTTTGATGTTACCAATCCCAGCTATTCTACAAGGCTTATTGCTTCCCGTCATCACGGAACACATTGGAACTGTTTCTTATGAAGAAAATCAGTCCCGATTTGAACACATATGAAAAGTGCAAGCTGAATTAAGAATTCAATCCTCGTCAGATTTGGAGTCACCTTCGGCAATTTCCAACAAATCTCCATCACCGTTCTCTTCTGCAAGATTAATATTACCGTAACTTTTTATTATTCATCATGAATAGTAGTAGGCAACCTCTTCCACCACTCATAAAAATTTCTCTTCATGTGCTCCTTGTTGTTGCAATACCAATAGACTATAACATTGTTGTTATCATTGACTATGCCCCCTTCCATGACTACCGTCTTCCTTTCACGAACAATAAGTGACACGACCCGCCCCGGGACACCCTAGTGGACCCGAAACGTGACGTGCGCCGATGATAGATACCAACTACGAGTTGGACCCACCACCAAGGCTACTACAATGTGAACATATAAATGGTTTTATTTTATGAAAAATTTCGGCATTATCTCCCCTGTATTTTTGAGCTAACCAACCTGTAAACAATTTTATACAACTCCCAACAATAGTACTATGTCACTACTAACTCATAATTATATAACCCGATATAAAGATAAGCCGAGTTCTCATTACTTTGACTATGAAAATACATCAACTGTACATATGGATGCAACATACATAGTGAGCCCATCTAACTATCTACAATGATGTGGAATGACATTCAAAAATGAACATGTGTCCCAAAACATTGACTACATGCTCTCAAAATGAGTCATACTAGCTAACGTCGTCGGTGGCTTTGACTCCAAAATCAAGGCTCAACTTCACAAGATGTCCAAAAACTCAACTGCTACCTGATAAGGAAATAGTGGGAAAAATATGAGTTGATAGCTCAGTGAGTGGAGAAGTTCAAAAATAATTATACATTTCCATTTACACATTTTCACTAACACCAAGTTTACATAATTCACCAGTCCACAGTATAATAATACATGAGAATAACAATAATCAAAAAGTGAGATATCTCATAACACCGATAAAGATCATCTAATAATCATGATGTAATCATCAATGCAATTACATATCATCATCTCGTCTCATCACATATAATCAACCAAAAACGTACCCTCTGACTGAAATCAATAATCCGCCCCTCGGGCTAAATACTTTCGTCACGGCCCGTAGGCCCCTCCGTGACCGAAAGTGGGTCTCAAAGACCTCTCATAATCAATACTAGAACACGGCCAAGGCCACTCAGTGAACTACATATACACGGTCAGACCCCTTCATCCCCAGTCCAAACCCCTCGTGTAGTATAGAACACGGCCAAGGCCACTCCGTGAACTAGAATAAGTATATAGTCATGGGTACTTTTCTGGTCGATCTCAATATCACATATGTCTCACATTCCAATTCATCAATAATCCATATGCAGTCTTTCAAATTCCACATATATCATAATGAAATAGTATTTCCACATTAATCATGTAATTGAACAAATAATTCACACAATTGCATAAAATGCATAGTAATATGATTAATTATCAATACTTGAAAGATATTAAGTTTTTCCACTCACAAACTATTTACGGAACGATAAGTTTGGCCGGTGAGCTGTCCCAATCTCTTCGCTACCTCCTGATATAATAATAAGTTTATTCGGGTCAAAACTCAATTCACAATTTTCATAAGAATAATAAAATAACCATTTACCCACTAATCACCACCTATCCCAAATTCATTGGTCACCTACCTTATACACATATACAACCCTCATAAATAATTTAATTCAAATGTCCAAACTCCTATATTTATTAGTTAGTTTCATCAAACTTATAAAATCTGAGAAAAATCAAGTTGTGACAAAAACAGCACTAAATTCTCGGAATATTGAATTCTGGCACCAGTTTCTGAATTTAGCAAAACCTTTGACAGAAATAGCACTTTCTGGGCAGAATTTCAGAAATAGCACCTGCATATATTTTTTGAACGAAAATTGATTTTAAAAACTACCAAAATCCAACATCAAATCCATATTTCATTCTAATACATCATAATCAAATGTTTTACATAATATAAACACAAGGAAATCATAGAATAAGTATATATTTAATAGACCCATTTCAAAATTTCCACTTTCTTCAACTCTAATATTCAATTAAACATTTCTATGATATATATTCTTGTTTAATATCTAAATTATACCTCAATAACCCAGATTTTTTTTTATCAAATTTCGAATTTAGAGAAGAATTTCATAAACCCTAAACTATATCATGCTTCAACAAATAGATTTTCATACTTACCTTTAGGAATAAAATGAAATTGTAGATTGGAAATTATTTCCCCATTTTCCTTTTCTTCTTCCTCTTCTTTTTTTTTTTTTTTTTTTTTTTTTCCTTCCTTCCCTTTCCTCTCTTTTTCCTCTCTTGGTACGGTACTGTTTCTTCTCCACAAAGAAAATGAAGGAATTGAAAAGAAAAGTCAAAAGTTAATTTGATAACTATGGGGAAATTGCAAGGTCAAGTCCCCAATCTCTTTAACATCTCCTATTTAGTCATTTCCTTTCTAATTATGTAAACTAACCCTATAAATTTTCTTATACATTATTTCTAACCCTTTAAGTATTTGAAATTACCAATTAGACCCCCAAAAATTTATTTATTCAATTAAACCCATCTTTGACTTTGACCTTGATATAAATGGATGAGGTGTAACAATAAGACCCTCTCCATGATCATCAGAACCGATGACCAGATGCTTCATCTTCTCCTTGGAATAAAGCGCATCATATATCTCGTCAATTGTAAGAGTATCACGACTATAGAGAATGGTATCTCTAAAAGCCATATATGAAAGTGGCAACGAACATAACCATATCAGCCATAAATTCTCTTCATCATACTTAACCTCCATCGTTTCCAAATTAGCAATGATTTCCTTGAACACTGATAGATGACCTTCCAATGATCCATCTTACTTGTTAAGCTCTTTGTCATACAAAGCTGCTCTGACTTAAACAACAATGCAGTGACACTTTTCTCCTTTACCACGTCCTGATGAATTTCATTAGAAAGAAAAAGATGCATCTGAGATAGGGCTTTCCAATCCTTTCTTTGTTTTTCCCCGCGATCATTGTTGCAGGCATTCTATCAATCCCCAACAAAGTATCATCAAGATCCAATTGAGCAAGAACTGATCACATCTTGATTTGCCACAATGAAAATCTATTATTGCGTTCCAAAAGCGGAATTTCAAATTTCAAAGTGTCATCCCTGAACAATTGACCTTGTTCCAACCTCACTTTAATATTCAATTTGGACATCTCATGAAACCGTCAAAATATTCTTAGCTCTGATTTTACTTGTTATGAACTAATCTGATATAAAAAACGTTTTGATATCACTTGTTGAGAAATCGACCAAATAATTAAAAACGAAAAATATGGATAATATGAAATTTAATGGATCACACAACAATCAAGAAAATTGTGGAAGAGGAAAATTTATTATACCAAGAAACAAACAATTGTCTTACTAAATTTTGATCCTCACAATCTAATTTAAACAATTCTCTCTTATTTCTAATGTATACAACAATGATCTAATTGTTATAATCTCTCTTAGATCTTGCCTTTTCACCTTTTGAAGTTCACATGCCTTGTGGAGTATTTATAGAAGCCAAATCTAGAAGTTGTGGAGTTCAAGATGAAAAAGAAGTCCCAAAATTCGGATAAAATGAAAAAATCGCGATCAGTTACTATTGCAGCACCTAGGCGCTACTGTTACAGCGCTAGGTGCAGCTCCAGGCGCTACATCATCGCGCCTGGCGCTATGCCTAGCGCTCAGGCGCTAATGTTGCAGCGCTTAGGCACCAGGTCCTTGTCTCTTTTTTCATGTTGTGTCAATTCTTGGTGCCTAGGCATCACGACAGTAGTGCCTAGGCGCTAGGTCTCGGGTTAACATTTCAAAACATATTTTTTGGCCATCTAAAAATATTTTTGCAGCAAAACTTCTAATTATTATTGAAATTTGATCTCCATAACTTAGAACTCTACAAACGCAAGTACCTTAAACTCCCTCCAATCAACAAAATCTCAAATCATATGGAATCTAATCAACCAAGACTTCTAACCCAAGATTAAACAAGCTATTGAATGGTAGAAACTTGATTTATTCATGGGCAGTACTTACAAAAACTCTCTCTCTCCCCCTCTCCCCTCACTTTATGGCGGTGTTCATTATATACACAAATATTTATAAAATAAAATAAAAAAAGATTTGTCACACTTTTTGCAAGGTTTTTGTTTTCCTTTTCTTATTCTTCTTCGATTTTTTTCCCCAGATTCTCCCTTTTGCAATTTTTCCTACAACTCTGCTTTATTCTTTAGATTTGTTTGACTCTTTTGTTTCATTTATTTTAATGCGGGCATTTCTTGAGTTTACTGCGGGCATTTCTTGAGTCTATGTTGTAATGGGTCAATGTCATATTATTTAATGAAGTTGGGATGTATTTTTATTTTTTAAACAATTTAACGATCACCTCTACTGCCAAATAAATAGTTGTTATTACTATTGATGATAAGAAACATTAATACTCTTATTTTTCACACAAGTGGAGTCCAAGACAGATATGGGGGGATTGGACCAGGCTGTAGACCTATCCATGTCCAACCCTATTATTATTATTATTATTATTATTATTATTATTATTATTATTATTATTAGCACAGAATGTCCCTATCTTTGGGGTTGATTTCGAAAACCGTCAATACCTTTCATTTCTTGATATTTATGCCCTTACCTTCAACGTTTTGTACGCTGGACGTCCTTCCGTCCACGTTCCGTCTAATTTTCCATCCATTAAATACAAAAATAATTTTTTCTACCAATATACAAGGGTAAAATAGTCATCACCCATTGAAATCCTTCATCTCCTCTCTTCTCGCCTTTCAACTTAGTCCACATGTAAGTAGCAGTAACATGAAAATGAAAAATACTTTGAATTATTACATTAATTAAAGAAAAATATCGTGAAGATTAACGTTATGTTGGGAAATTTCACAACCGCTGGATATACAATTTATAAAGATGGATGTGGGATGTTCAATTCAATTTATACAGACATATGTTGAAGGGGTGGTCAATTTATAAAGATGGATGCTCGGATGTTCATTTCCAGTTTATGCTGAATGGTATAGCCACGGGGTAAATTGAGAAGGAGTGGAAATGGGTGCTGTTAAGTACGTATTACATTTCAATGGCGAATGGCAGTTTTTGGCTCAATGGTGAATAAATGGTTCTGTTCACTCATTCTGAGAACTGAGTTCACATGGCGATAATAATCCCTATGTTGTTATATTTTATCTTAAAACATCCCTACCTTTAAAAATCATTGGCGACTAAGGTCCATACCTTTTAGAAACATTTACGAATAATGTCCCTATCTTTAAATTTTTTTTGCGAAAAAGTCCAAGTAAGTAGCCATTTCCTGCCCGTTTTGACACGGCAATTCAAACACTGAATACACACCAATTCCATCGCATAAACTCATACACAATTCATCCACCAATTCACCAAAAAAAATTGAAGTAAAAATGAACACATACAATGAAACAATTGTGCTACAACTTTTCATATCAAATGTGCAAAATATCCACTGTGCAGCCAAGAAAAGTTATGAACTAAGCATAATTCTGTGCACTGAATTAACATAAACAAAAGCCAAAAACAGGTCCTACGGTGCTACATTACATCCAATTCTTGCATCGCACTACCTGTGCACTGGATGAACACAAACAAAAGCCAAAAAAATTGCTCAGGAGAACTTGGCAGTCACCTTCACCCTAATTAGGTGCTGGAGGTGGTGCCCCTTTACAGTAATGATGAGCCCCGATCTTTTTCGTTGACCTATGGTTGCTCCTGAAGTTGGTTGTGAAGTAGACCTCGTTGGCTGACTTGAAGAAGCCACCTCATTTGGCTCTCTTCTTCAATTTTTTTGGGCCTCCCAGCCTTTTTTGTGTACATTAGTGGAGTGAGGGGGTTCAATCCTGGGATATGCCATTCGTTCGGACCTGTGATAGGAGAAATTACTGGCATACATGTCATGATCTATGTGTCTTTCTTGTAGATGTCGTCCACGAACTCCATCACGTTGAAGCCTCTACATACAATGGAGGCAACCACATGGCTACATGGAATTCCTGACAATTGCCAACCACGACATGTACATGTTCTTGCCCTTAAATCCAGAGCATGTTGGACAGGCCCTGCATTGTGTCGGACTCGAAACTTTTTGTTGCCTGCGTATTCTGCCCACTCCAATCTTGCAAGCTTAATATGTTTCTCCAGAATTTTCTGAATTCTAGGACCTACAGATGCTGTCCAAACAATCACAGGAGTTCCTACGGGCCACAATTTTCCTCATCAAATATACCCTTATATCCTCAAGGATGATTAATATTGGCTTTTCTCTTGCAACCACAATGGTGCTATTAAAAGATTCACATAAGTTGTTGAGTAGCATATCACACTGATTCCACTCTCTGAAGTGGGATTTACTCCAATGTGAAGTTGGTTTCCCTTCAAGCCAGCCATAAGTAGTCGGGTCCAACTCCAACATCCTTTGCATATGTTCTTCCCATTGTGACACAGTAGTGGCTCTGGTTGCATTCCACAAACAATTTTTCAAAGTTAAACCCTTGTGTTAGACACTAAAATTGTTGTATAGATGTCGAACACACGTCCGGTGCTCTGCATTCTCCAATAATGACCCAATTGCATTAGTCAACCCCTTTTGCTTATCTGAAATGAACGTCCAATGCATATTACTGTGTATGTGCAGATCATCCTTCAATAGCTCCAAAAACCACCTCCAATTATCTCCGTTCTCAACTTCAACAATTGAATATACAACAGGATACATGCCATTATTAGCATCAACCCCAACCGCAGTAAAAAACTGGCCACCATGCTCCATCTTCAAAAAGCAACCATCTACTCCAATCACCCTCCTGCAGCCCCAAATAAAACCATCTCTCAAAGCCCCAAGGAAAATATATATGTGTCTAAATTCTCCCGCATACCCCTCAACCACAGCAGTGGTCCCCATATTAGTCCTCTTCAGCTCCTCACAATAATCCCAAAGCAATCTGTACTGATCCACCACACCCCCTCTTATTGTTTCAAGTGCCTTCTTCTTCGTTCTGTACACTTGCCAACGTGAGATATCCCCTAAACCATTACGCTTAACCCTCTCCATGAATGTAGTTACTGGCATTTTTTGGTTAGCCCTCAAGTCAGCTAAATACCTATTTGCTAGATACTTGGAGGTCACTCTAAAGTTCTTATACACCATAGGGCAGACATGTTCGTCTACATAAGTTTTGATAACCCAACTTGTCTTTGTATGCTCCTTGGTGGCATACAACACCCATGGACATTTTCCCTTGCATTTGGCTCACAATCTGACGGTGTCATCCTTTTTGAACATAATCTCTCTGTTCATTCTAGCTGAATATTCGGTGATTGTATCCATTAGTATGGCCTTTGACACAAGCACCAAGCATGCATAAACGAAAAATTCAATGCATATCAATGCTCAGTAAGCTCAAATACATAATCATTTTTAAAATTGAAGTGCATAATATGTTCCAGTAATCTGTTCGAAACACTGGATTCTCCAAATCTGTCTCAACATGAAAAGCAGCATTGGAAGCCCCCCCTTCTCGAAGTAGTATCTCCCTCCTCTAACTATGAATGCTTCGTAAATCATCGAAATTCCCATAGCCGGTATCCGAATCCCTAAACTACTCATTTGATACACTAAATCCGAAGTCGAAATTAACCCTTTCACTCCCACCTTCAGGCTCCTGCTCCATATCCATCTCATAATTGGACTCCACCAAACCTTTGACTTCCTCATCCCCCTTGGTTCTTCATCCCCATCCTCAACTTCTTCTTCTACCCTTGGTTCTTCACATTGGTATTCTAAGATTTGCTTGAACTATGACCACAACTCGTCGGCATTCTCTTGCAAAAATTGGTCAGACCAATTTCCTCCATGCTCCTCCACTTCGATTTCTCCGGCTGAAGGTATATAACAACCCTCAAATGTTTGGTCTTTATCTACTTCTAAAGAGCAAGGCTGCAAAGGCAATGCATATGATTGCATTCGGGCTACGATATATATTTTCACATATGAATGTCCATCCCTATCACTAAGCATTCTCTTAACATCCTCTTCAGTCTCCAATCTCGTCAACCCCCTCCCTAAACTCATTTTTTCCTTCTTATAGTAAAATTCCAACACTCTTTCATCACAAGTTTCGTGTAAGAATTTATGCAAATTCTCTTTGGTGCACCATTTACCGTGAAAGAAGTCGACGAAATGAATGAAACCCCCTTCATACTCCACATTGTTTGGCTTACCAAAAAATTGGCCTCCATAACGTACTTCGAGAGTGAAATATTCAGAATTCCTACCTGTAGGCAATGTATAAAGATCACTTCAAATAGATAAAACTGATTGCACGCTAAAGGGAAATATCCAAACAACTGCACGCCAAATGGAAATATGCATAGTGACAGAAAAATTGGGGAAAATGCACAATGGAATCAGATTAGTTCACACACAAATTTAGAGGATGAAAAGTATACCATAACTTGGTCGATCAAAAATGGAAGAAACATGTTGTTACTCGAAGATATGCGAGACAACAATAAACATCATCAAAACTCAACGCAGACTCTGAACCATGCAAAGCACCAAAATACTAACTGCAAAACTAAAAAATACTGAATACGTAGCGTTTCTTACCTTCACTCACTTAAAAAACCCTGAAACTATTCAGACGGACAGATCAGATGTGAACACAATGAGAAGAGAATGGAGGGACGATTGAAGAAATGGAAGAGCAGTTTAGAATTTTCTTGAATCGCTGTGGAACGTTTGCACTACGCACGTAGAGATGAGATGGAGGGTTTCAATGGGTGATGACTATTTTATCCTTGCATATTGGTAGAAAAAATCATTTCTTGTATTTAATGGACGGAAAATTAGACGGAACGTGGACGGAAGGATGTCTAGCGCACAAAACGTTGAAAGTAAGGACATAAATGCCAAGAAATAAAAGGTATGGACGATTTTCGAAATTAACCCCAAAGTTAGAGACGTTTTGTGCTAATTAGCCTTATTATTATTATTATTATTATTATTATTATTATTATTATTATTATTATTATTATTTACAAGACCACTTAAAAAATTAAGCCAATTCCAACTAAACCCATCATTTTCTTTTAAAACCCAATTGCTAGATATTGAATTGAAAGTCCAATCCAATTTTTTTATAATCCAACCCAAATCTCATTATATCAAATTCTAAATCGTCATTTCTTCAAAGATTAGCCCTAAACATTGAATTGAAATTTTAATTCCCACATACATCAAATTCGTCATCTCTCTACGAAGTTTGTCTACATGTTGGTATTTGTTATTGCTGGTTTAGTAATTTATATTTGATATTTTCCCTCGTCGACTCCCTTCGAAGTATATTTTTTTCTTGTTGGTTTTGTTCATTGGGTGAAGTCGGGAGGGTTTTGTACTGATAATGATTAAGATTTAAGAATCTGATTATTTTAGTTCTTTGAAGTAGAAATCTATATTAGTCGGTCAATTAGGATGGTTTTTTCTCAATTTCTGAGTTTTCAAACGGTTGGCATTTCAGTTTGACAGTTTCAACTATGAAAGGCTGAATTTTGTTTAAATGGTGAGTGGTGAAGTATTATTATTTGTTGTAGGGGTGAATTTTCTTTTCATTTAATAATATAAATGTTATTTTGCTGGTATATAAATATTATGTTTGGCGTTGATTTGCGCAAGTGTAGAGAAATTCTATCCACAAGATTTTTCCAAACAAGATATTATTACATTAGAATTTGAGTTCTCACACTATGAGTTAGATATGAAGGGTGAGTCTCGATTCAAGTATCTATACTTGTTGAGTTAGAACACGGTTGATTGAGAGTGGAAAGTCGGAAAGTTACATTATGGTGATTAGATTGAGTTGTCTTGCATTAACTTGTTTCTACCACAAGCATTAAGCTAGCATTTTCAGCAATGAAATATGTGAAGACGACACGTCGCAACAAAATTAAGGATGACTTTCTTGCTGATTGTATGATACTTTTTATAGAAAGAGAACTTGTTGAGGAAATCAGTCTAGATTCTATTATAGATGACAATTATGTTTCAAATTCTCTTCGGGAACGACTTAAATAAATAATGTTCTTTAATGAATTTTTTTAATACACGTAAATTTTATTACATTGTAAAGAAAAATTTTGAGAATCTTGTACAGTGCACCTTTAAAACTGTATTGTAGTCCCGTGCAAGGTAAGTTGCATATTCTCATATTCCCGTGACTTGCCTTCGATCACTTGATTCCTTAACTATAGCTCGCCAAGCTCATAGCCTAGAAAGGTCATAGAGTCTCATTTGTTTCCACTCACAAACATTGAATGACTTCCCAATCTGCCTCCGAGTTGAACCCATTTAGTAGAAAAAGTTGATAATCTACCTGGTGATGCAAAAACCACCATTGATTTATCATTCGATATGGTCTGCTACCTTAAAATTGCCTTCGACGAGCTTCAATAAAGAATCATTTCTTTGTTGGAAAACTCCTCACTTGACTGGGTTATTACTGATTTTGCTCAATTTACTGCAAGTATTTTGATTGTTGTTTTGGTGTCCATATGTGGGGTGGGTGGGTGGTGCAAATTTTCATTTTTATTTTTAGTTTAATTGTTGTTTTAATTGTTAATAATATTTGGGAAAATATCAATTCTGAAGTTACCATTTTAACTTTACTAAATTTGGTTAAAATCAATTTGTTTAGTCAACTAACGGTCAAATTGATGGTTTTCATCCATTTAGACTTTGGCTGCTAATATATGAAAGGTTAGGGACATTCGTTAGCACAAACTGAAGGTTAGAGTAAAGTCTAGAAAAAAGTGAAAGCTTAGAAGCCGCTGATACAATTTGCCCTATA
This sequence comes from Fraxinus quadrangulata, assembly GCA_903798255.1. NCBI lineage: Eukaryota > Viridiplantae > Streptophyta > Magnoliopsida > Lamiales > Oleaceae > Fraxinus > Fraxinus quadrangulata. The sequence goes on from CAIGRB010143260.1 coordinate 15,252, forward strand.
AATAATGTTATTTCTATTGGGCATCATTAAAATTATAATCAATTTTCTCTCTCTTCTTATTAATCACACATTCTTCAATAATATTACACGTAAACTCAAAATAATTTTTCATTTTTAACCACACATTCTTAAAAAAAAAATATTATTTTAAAAATTATAATCTCAAATAATGGGAGCCAAACATGACTTAAAATGCGAGGAACAAATGATACATGCCCCGAGAAGTATGCTCTCAATTTAGTTGCAAAGATCATTATATGAATTGAAAAAATCTGGATGCATGTGGTATAATCGTCTTAGCGAATATTTGTTGAAGAAAGACAATAAAATGATGATAATCTGCACATGTATTTTCATAAAGAAAATAAATATTGGATTTGTAATTGTGGCAGTTTATGTTGATGATTTAAATTTAATTGAAACTTTTGAAGAGTTCAACAAAATTGTAAATTATTTGAAAAATAAATTTATGATGAAAGATTTGGGAAAATTCAAATTCCGTATCGGGTTGCGATTGAACATTTTTCAAAAAAATTATTTGTTCATCAATCTATATATACAGAAAAAGTCTTAAAACGTTTCTATATGGATAATGCACATCCATTAGTATAACATATGGTTGTTCGATCACTTGATGTTAAAAAAAAAAAATCATTTTCGTCCACTTGAAGATAGAGAAAATGTTCAAGTACCATATCTTAGTGCAATTGGAGTATTAACTTATCTTACAAATTGTACTCGACCGACATAGCTTTGTCTATAAATCTCTTTGCAAGATATAGTTCTACACCAATACAAAAACATTGGATTTGTGTTAAACATATTTTTCGTTACCTAAAGAGTATTATGGATTTGAGATTATTTTATTCTCAAAAATCGGGACCTGCTTTAGTGGGATATATAAATGCAAGTTATCTCTTTGACCCAAATAAAATTAAATCACGAATAGGATATGTGTATACATGTGGAGGAACAACTATATCATGTAGATCTGTAAAATTATTCTATACAACGACATTCTCAAATCATTATGAAATTATTGCAATCCATGAAATATGGCGAGAATGTATATGGTTGAAGAACCTGATCCATCATATCCAAGTCTCATGCAGATTAACTTCAACAAAAGATAATCCAACAATTTTATATGAAGACGATACTTTTTGTATCGTACAACTCTAAGGAAGTTATATAAAAAATGATAGAACGAAGCATATATCTCCAAAATTCTTTTATACACATGAGATTTAGAAAAATGGCAGCATCGATGTTTAACAAATTCGCTCAAGTAATAATGTAGCTAATTTATTTATAAAAGTACTGTCAACATCTACATTTAAGAAATTGGTTCACAAGATTGGAATGCATTGACTCAAAAAATTTCAGTTGTCAACATCAAGGGAAGTAGTTTTACTTTTTTTCCTTCGCTTATGTTTTATCTTATTGAGTTTTCCTAGTAAGATTTTAATGAGACCGTATTTATCTTTAATACTCCAAAATACTTGTACTATTTTTTCTTCGTTTGATTTTTATCAAACAATGTTTTAACGATAGATATTTTGTAATGTATCATTTTATGGGGAGTGTTGAAAGTGGTAAGTTTATTCGTTAATGACAATTATATTTCTGTAGCCCTAGAAATTATAACCATTGCATCCTTATTCATTTCCTATAAATATAGGGCTTTAATGTTCATTATAATACAATGGTGTGTTTGAGCTACATTATTTTTGAAAAATATATTTTGGAATAGTAGATTGATGGAGAATGTATGGTTGAAAAAGAATGAAACGTTTTTGATGTGATAGGGAGTAGTTATACTCTTTTTCCT